>CATIWO010212571.1:0-12380 GCA_949673435.1 Macaranga tanarius
AATTATCCATGTAGTATTCTCATAGTGGGTCAATCCAGTACATCCTATGTACCTATGACTTGACTTTGTATCTCGTATACATGATCAGTAAAATATGATCATCAGTCAATTTCATACTAGTCTTTATTCATTATTTTCTCACAATAATGACCGACTAGGAAAGATTTAGAATACAATTCATTTACCATCTAAGAGTTCTACTATCAAGTCACACACTTGATGATCTTAAATAGAGATAAACATTCATCGAATAGAGTTAATATGAAAAATGCTTCTTTATCATAATGATGCAAAATAAATAAAGTTACAATATGGCCATAATATAATTAGCCTAGGTCATATCACTAACAATCTCTCACTTGCACTAGGCCCAATCAACATTGTATCTAATACCCATTGACCTAGTATGACTCTCATGCTTAGGTTGTGGAATAGGTTTAGTAAGTGGATCAGCAACATTGTCATTTGTAGGTACTTTGCATATCTTTACGTCTCTCCTCTCAATGATCTCTCGAATGAGATGGTAATGCCTGGGTATGTGTTTGGATCACTGATATGATCTAGGTTCCTTAGCATATATTATGGCCCCAGTATTATCACAGTATAAGTCAACTGGATTTAAAATGCTAGGAATAATACCCAATCCAGTAACAAACTTCTTGATCCAAACTGCTTCCTTAGCTACTTCTGAGGCGGCTATATACTTAGCTTCTATTGTAGAATCGGCAACGGTGTCTAGCTTTAAACTTCTCCAGCTCACCGTACCTCCATTCAAACAGAACACATAACCCGACTGCGATCAAAAGTCATCCTTGTCAGATTGGAAGCTGGCATCCGTGTAACCATTTAGAACTAGCTCATCTTTCTTCCCACCATATAGTAAGAATGCATCTTTAGTTCTTCTCAATTACTTAAGAATATTCTTGACTGCTGTCCAGTGACTTTCACCTAGGTCTGACTGGTATCTGCTCATCATGCTTAAGGCATATGAACCATCAGGTCGAGTACATAATATAGCATACATGATAGATCCAATAGTAGAAGCATATAGAATCTTACTCATGCGGTCTCGCTCATCTTATATTATTGGACACTGAGTCTTGCTAAGACTAATGCCATGTGACATTGGCAAGAATCCTCTCTTAGAGTCTTGCATACTGAATCTATTCAGTACCTTATCAATATATGTACTCTGACTTAGGCTAATAACCCTCTTAGATCTATCTCTATAGATCTTGATGCCTAGAATATAGGCAACTTCACCTAAGTCTTTCACTGAGAAATAATTCCCTAACCATGTCTTAACATTTTACAAAATAGGGATATCATTTCTAATGAGCAATATATCATCAACACAAGGCTCATCTTCATTTTGAATGAAACCAAACTCTTTGACTGCTTCATCAAAATGAAGATTCCAACTCCGACAAGCTTGCTTTAATCCATAAATGGATCTTTGAAGCTTTCAAACCTTTTTAGAATTCTCAAGACTGACAAAACCCTCAGGTTGTGTTATATACACATCCTCGAGCAGTTTTCCATTAAAAAACGCTGTTTTGACATCCATTTGCCATATTTCATAATCATAGTATACAGCTATGGCAAGGAGAATCTGAATGGATTTAAGCATCGCTATTGGTGAAAAAGTTTCATCATAGTCAATACCATGTATTTGTTTAAAACCTTTTGCAACCAGTCTTGCCTTAAAGGTATGCACTTTGCCATCCATGTCAGTTTTGTTTTTGAAAACCCATTTGCACCTTATAGTTTTTAAACCATTAGGTGGATTAATCAAGGTCCAAACTTGATTATTATACATAGATTGCATTTTTTATTTCATGGCTTCAAGCTATTTCTCAGAGTTAGGGCTACTTATAGCTTTTTGATAGGATGTGTGTTCATTTTGATCCACAATCATTACATCATTGCCATCTGTTAAGAGAAATCCATATCTCTCAAGGGCTTGACGTATCCTATCAGACCTCCTTGGGCCTTGTGGTACTTGTGTAGGTTCAACAACTATTTATTGATTCAACTGAGGTTCCAAAGGTGATTCAATGCTAGTTTGTGTTTCTTGAATTTCTTCAAGATGAACCTTACTCCTACTAGTTCCTTTGGAAATGAATTCTCTTTTCAGAAAGACACCATTCCGAGTAATAAACACTTTATTCTCAGAAGCATTGTAGAAGTAATATCCTTTAGTTTCTTTAGGATATCCCACAAATAGGTATTTGTCTGATTTAGGTGCTAATTTATCAGAATTTTGACGCTTCACATAAGCCTCACATCCCCAAATCTTAAGAAAGACAAACTGGGAGACTTCCCAGTCCACATCTCATATGGTATCTTTTGAATTGCCTTGGATGAAACTTTGTTCAATAAGAACGTAGTAGTTTCTATAGCATACCCCCAAAAGGATATTGAAAGATCTGACTGACTCATCATAAATCAAACCATATCTAATAAAGTTCTATTTCTCCTTTCAGAAACACCATTCTATTGTGGTGTTCCTGGTGGAGTTAATTGTGAGACTATCCCATAATCTGTAAGATGGTCAATAAATTCTTAGCTTAAATATTTGCCACCTCAATCTAATCGAAGTGCTTTAATACTTTTGCCAACTTGATTCTGTACTTCATTTTTGAAAATTTTGAACTTTTTAAAAGATTAGATTTATGTTTCATTAGGTAGACATAGCCATATCTACTGAAATCATCTGTAAAGGTAATGAAGTACTGAAAGCCTCCTCTAGCATTAGAACTTAGTGGCCCACATACATCTGAATGTATAAGGCCTAATAAATCATTGGCCCTTTCACTATATCCAGTTTAAGGTGTCTTAGTCATTTTTCCCATCAAACGAGATTCATATGTGTCATAAGATTCAAAATCAAATGAGTTCAATATTCCATGTTTATAGAGTGTTGAAATACGTTTCTCATTTACATGGCCTAAATGACAATGCCAAAGGTAGGTTGTATTTAAATCATTAGATTTAAATTTCTTTGTATTAATGTTATAAATGGACTTTTCATTAGTGTCTTCAATATTCACAATATAAAGACTATCCATTCGAGGAGTATATCTATAGAAAATGTTATCATGAGAAATGGAGCATTTATTATTCTTAATAATAAATTCAAAACTATCCTTGTCCAAACAAAAAACATAAATAATATTCCTGCTCATAGCAGGTACATAATAACAATTTTCTAAACTCAAAACAAGTCCACTAGGCAAAGCTAACTCATAAGTTCCTACAGCTAAAGTAGCAACCTTTGCTCTATTTCCAACGCGTAGGTCCACTTTGCCTCTAGCCAAGATCCTACTCCTTTTTAGTCCCTGCACATTTATACAAATGTGAGAACCTGATCCGATATCTAATACCCAAGAATCAGAAGTAGATAAATTGACTTCTATAACATGAATACCTGAAGAGGATGCACTATCACCATTCTTTTTCAGATCTTTTAAGTCAAGCTTGCAATTTCTTTTCTAATGACCTAGTTCATTGCAGAAATGGCATACTCCTTCTTTGGGCGGTTTAGCCTTAGGTTGAGGCTTGGGCTTCTAAAAGTCCTTAGTAGCCTTGAACTTTCTTTTTCCCTTTCCCTTCCTTTTCATTCCCTTTCCTTTGTTAACCATCAGAACATCTTTGGTATTCTTAATGTTCTGCTCAGCAGTCTTAAGCATCCTATGCAATTTAGAAACAATCTTCTCCATATTATGCATATTATAGTTCATAATGAATCCATCAAATGCATAAGGCAAGAATTGGAGAATAATATCAACAGTCAACTCTTGGGTGATTTCAGGACTAAGTTTCTACAAGTGATCAAGATGACCCTTCATCTTCAGAATATGTGGACTAACTGAGCTGCCATTAGTCAACTTATAAGAGAGTAAAGCCTTGATGGTGGCAAACCTCTCAATTCTAGCTTTCTCTTGGAACATTTCCTTGAGATGACCTATCATGGTATAGGCCTCCATTTCCACCAGTTGCTTCTGAAGCTCTGATTCCATGCTACCAAGCATGAGGCAAATGACATCAACAGAATTATTGATATGCTTACTATAAGCATCCTTTTATCCTCTGGGGGCATTAACAGCTGGTTCATCAGGGACAGGTTGGTCAAGGACATGTTCCTTCCTTTCCTACTTAAGAACAATTCTTTAAGTTTCTATACCAGTCAAGGAAGTTAGTCCCATTGAGCTTATCCTTCTTAAGGATTAATCGCAGTGACAAGTTAGATGCAATGTTTAATGCCATTATCTACAATAAATATATATGTAGAGTACAAATTATTAATGAGGCATAATTTAAATTCCACTATTTACATCAAATCAATCACCCTCTAAATCAAATTAATAATAACAACAATTGTAATTATAGTGGGCCAAGATCCATATTTCATCTCACTTTAAGTAAACTTTGGCTTATCGCCTAAAGTTTGATTATTTAGGTAGGTAATACTTTACCAATTACATCTTATGTAACTCTTGGATACCTATGGGATTTGACATCATATGTCCTTACTAATCCCATATTAATGCCCTAGGTCCAAAACCATTTTGATAACCTAGTTAAGTCTAACCATTTCAAATATATGGATATCACCATTATCCCATTTTGCCTTACCCCAATGGCTTAATACACCCTGCTTTAGCAGAACCTATATATAGCAATCCAGGTCTTGACAAGTGTTGATTTATGGAAGGAATTTTATGACTTACTATTAGTTGAGGGTTTTACTCATTAATTAATACAGTGTTATATCACATACATACTATCATATGCACATCAACTCATACAAAGTATTATGCATAGAATTATAAACATATCATCATATGCATAGCATCACATACATAGCACATAAATAAAAAAAATATCATTGTATGGTCCACGCCTAGCATTATGCAATATCCATAAAACATAGGAACATATAAACAATTTATTTCTAAATTGATTTATAAGGCGAATTCATTTGGGGTCAAAGGGCAACGCCTCTTGCAGGGTCCTAGGGGCAGCACCCCTAGCGGGGTTCAGGGTCAAAGGGCCAGCGCCTCCGAAGGTAAATGATTTACTTTAACTCGTTCAATGAGTTACAACCAAAAATCTAAATGTTTAACATTTAAATAAATATGGCTCAGGCATGACCGTATGACTTTTCTGCATGGCCGTGCGCCTCCAGGTATGAAATCAGGCACGACCGTGTAGACTTTTTGCACGCCCGTGCAATACCTAAAGCGAATCAGGTTGCTCGTAGGCATGGCCGTATAACTTTTTTCTACGGTCGTGCGACCTGTTACGGACAGTATGCACACAGGCACATCTATGCAAACTTTCTACACGGCAGTGAGAGACCTGTAGCCACCAATTCCATAAAAAAAACCCTATTTTAATAGTGATATATTAAACTTATTTAACACCGATGATTAACACTTAATCATATTCAACTGTTAAAAATATATTAATCAAATTAATATCTTTAATCGGTTTCAATACGAATCGATTAAATTGCTAAAATCAAAATAGTTCATATAAGATTTTGAAAACCCTTTTTTAAATCATATAACACAGATTATGTACATATCACATATATACACACAGAATCAAAATCAATTTAATCGAACTACAAGCGGCTCTGATACCACTGTAGGATTTCGGGTCACAATCATGCATCAAAAAATAAAAATTTTGACCCTAAGAACCCCTACCAAGATTCATGTAGTTCAGATTAAATCAATTTAGTCAAGTCTAGAATCTTACCAAGATGAGTTCAAAGGCAAGATTGTAGGAAGGAAGAGAGGAGGTTCACTCCAGTGACACCCTTCCTCGAGCCTTTCGTAGTCTTCTATCAAAATACAGATTCAGCCAAAAAGCAATGTCCTCTACTGGTATGCAGATGAACAGAACACCCTAAAACGATGTTGGTATACTAGCACCTTTCCTCTCAATTTTCTCTCTGTGTTTTTTTCTCCAAAGGAATATATTTTGTGTATAATGATAAATGTGCTGAGAACTCTTTACAACTAAACTCCTACATGATATATCCATATATTTCTCATAGAGTTTAGTCTTTCACAAGTACCAAAACTCTTTTTGGTTTTATCATAATCTATAAGAGATTTAATTCTAATTTATAATTTAATTATAATAATATTTACCATAAATAAATAATAAATATATACACATAATAGAGAAAATATCTTATTGAGCTAATAAGCCCAATATCCATTTTGGGTCTGTTCTATGTGTGTGACTCTGGAGGTTCATATAATGTTGGCAATGGGCCTCCAATCTCATTGGTAGCCCATAAGTCATAAGTGATCTTTAGCAAGACATTATGACTACCCAAGTCATGTGAAGGTCAGTAATCCGACATAACCTATTTAACAATAATATTACAGTCCTTTTGTAAATGATATATTAGATTGAACACAAGGTATAGTTTATGTCATCCTTAATAATTCAATCATATTATTTCTCGATCTTAACTAAACTGAAATTGATAACTCCTTATTAACTAATTTCAAGCACGGCCATGCATTTATATTCAATCCAATTTATCGAGGGGCCCGTAGATATCCTCCTCATTATTAGTGAGGGACAGATTCCTTATTGATCACTCATATTCCTCACATAATTCATTTTATATCTAATCACAATCTATTATATCATCCTATTAAAGGTAACATTAGAATGTGTCAAAATATAAAACTCATCATGTAGGACTCTATGATGATCTCAGGTCAGAGAACTACAATAATATTATTGCAATGAGAATAACTTATGACAATTATCCATGTAGTATTCTTATAGTGGGTCAATCCAGTACATCCTACGTACCTATGACTTGACTTTATATCTCATATACATGATCAGTAAAACATGATCATCAGTCAACTTCATACTAGTCTTTATTCATTATTTTCCCACAATAATGACCGACTAGGGAAGATTTAGAATATAACTCATTTACCATCTAAGATTTCTATTATCAAGTCACACACTTGATGATCTTAAATAGAGTTAAACATTTATGGAATTCAATAGAGTCAATATAAAAAATGCCTCTTTATTATAATGATGCAAAATAAACAAAATTATAATATGGTCATAATATAATTGGCCTAAGGCACATCACTAACAAAAAGAGCATATGTAACATGATTATCCAAACCAAAAGACAATGATCATTGTTAATAGAGAGTATGATAGTGAAAAAGAGGAAGAGGGATGATGAGATGCCACCACTTGAAGATACAAGTGATGTTGATACTAATATTAAAGGAGTTAACTACAAAAACTTTATAGTTGCAAGGCGTACATTGAATGCTCAAACAAAGGTAGAAGAAGAAAAGCAACATGACAATATATTTCATGTAAGATGTTAAGTCAAAGATAAGGTACATTATTTGATTATTAATAGAGGTAGTTGCACAAATGCCGCTAGTACATTATTGATAGAGAAACTTAACTTATTTACTTTAAAACATCCTAAACCACACAACTTACAATGGTTGAATGATGGTGGAGAAGTTAGGGTTATAAAGCAAGTGCTTGTTAATTTCTCTATGGGGAAGTCTATTGATAAGGTTCTTTGTGATGTTGTGCCTATGCAATCGGGTCATATCCTTTTAGAACGACCATGAAAATTTGATAGGAGGGTTATTCATGATGGTTTTACTAATAAATATTCATTTTTCATGAATGGCAAGAACATTATTCTTTGACCTTTGTCAAATGAAGAGGTCTATAAAGCTTATAAGATAATAAGAAAGAGAGAACATGCGCATATGAGAGAAAAAGAAAGAAATGCACAGTAAAAGAAGAGCCATGAGAAAACCAATGAGGGGTGTGAACAAAGAGTATAAAAAAATGAACAAAGAGTGGATGCATAAAATAAAAGAGAGACACATGCAAAATGAGAGGTTGAGAGGTAATAAAAAAGAGAAGTAAGTGATTTTTAAGAAAAATAAAGTGATGTGAGGAGAACATATTTTTCTAAAATGCCAATGATTGTATTTATGTACAAAGAGGCATATTTTGCTACTAACAAACTTGGCATTTCTTTGCCTAATATTTTTATGTCTCTTTTGAAGGAATATAGAGATTTATTTCCCGAAGAGGTACCAAAGGGTTTGCCGCCCTAAAGAGGAAGTGAACATTAAATAGATTTCATCCATATTTCATAAATTCCAAATAAATCACCTTATCGATATAATCTCAAGGAGAGAAAGGAGTTACAATGACAAGTGGAGGAACTAATGGATAAAGGCCTAATTAGGGAAAGCATGAGTCTGTGTATTGTACCTATTTTATTAGTAGTAAAGCAAAATAGTTCATGGCGTATGTGCATTGATTGTCAGGCTGTCAATAAAATAATAGTTAAGTATCACCATCCCATTCTTCGTTTAGATGACATGTTTAATGAGTTCATGATGTATGCATTTTCTCTAAAATTAATCTTAAAAGTGGTTACCATTAAATTAGGATGAAAGAAAGGGATGAATAAAAACTGCCTTTAAAACAAAATATGAATTATATGAGTAGTTAGTTATGCCTTTTGGGCTAACTAATGCACCTAGTACTTTTATGAGACTAATAAACCATATTTTACGTGCATTTTTAGGAAAGTTTATAGTTGTTTATAATAAGTCATTGAATGAACACATTGAGCACGTACATTTAGTTTTTAATGTGTTGTGCAAGGAAAGATTATTTACTAACCTTAAAAAATGCTCTTTTTACACGAGTAAAATCATTTTCCTAGGGTTTGTGGTGAGTGTGCAAGGCATTGAAGTGGATGAAAAGAAGGTTAAGGCAATCAAAGAATGGCCTGCACCTAAGTCCGTTAGATAAGTTCATTAATTTTATAGTTTGGCAAGTTTTTATAGAAGATTTGTTTATGATTTTAGCACCATTGCTGCACTATTAACCGAAGTAATAAAAAAGAATGTGGGATTCAAATAGGGAGACGCATAAGAGAAAGCATTTAGTATGCTTAAGAATAAGTTAATTTCTACCCCTTTACTTTCTTTATTTAATTTTCTAATACTTTTGAAATTAAATGTAATGCATCAGGTTTAGGCATTGGAGCCATTCCTATACAAAAAGAAAAACCAATTGCTTACTTTAATGAAAAATTGAGTGGAGTTACCTTAAGGTATATATCCTACATATGACAAAGAGATGTACGTACTAATTTATGCCTTACAAACATGGTAACATTACCTATGGCCTAAAGAGTTTATGATTCACACTAATCATAAATCTTTAAGTATTTAAAGGGACAACAGAAGCTAAACAAATGCCATGCTAAATGGAATGAGTTTATTGAATCTTTTCCATATTTCATAAGGTATAAGCAAGGTAAAAAAAATATAATTGTTGATGCATTGTCTCAAAGGTATATGATTATTTCTATTATTGATGCTAATTTATTGGGATTTAAGTACATTAAAGAGCTATATATAAATGACCATGACTTTGGTAAGTTTTATCATGCATGTACAAAGATTGCATTTGAGAAGTATTATAGGCATAATGGGTTTTTATTTTAAGATAATTGTTTATGTGTGCCTATGAGTAGTATGCGTGAACTTTTAGTTAGGGAAACACACGAGGGTGGATTAACAGGACATTTTGAAGTTGCTAAGACTTTATATATTTTACATGATTACTTTATTAACTTAACATATGAATGGATGTATAAAAGATCTGTGATAAGTGCATTGTATGTAAACAGGTTAAGTGTAAGTCTAATCCTTATTGGTTATATATGCCACTACCTATACCTAGTGTACCTTGGGTTGATATTTCTATGGACTTTGTTTTGGGTTTACCTAGGTCAAAATATGGTAATGATTCAATTTTTATGGTTACAGATCATTTTTCAAAGATGACATATTTTATTACATGTCATAAAACTGATGATGCCTCTAATATTACTAATTTGATCTTTAGAAAAATTGTGTGATTACATTGTATGCCTAGAACTATAGTTGATGAGAGGGATAATAAATTTCTTTGTTATTTTTGGAAGACTTTATAGGGAAAATTAGAGAAAAAGTTATTATTTTATACTACATGTCACCCACAAATTAATGGTCAAAATGAGGTAGTAAATTGTACTTTAGGACAATTATTGTGCACAATAATTAAAAGTAATTTGAAATCATGGGAGGATTGTTTACCATATATTGAGTTTGTATATAATCATAGTGTGCATTCATCTACTCATTATTGTCCTTTTGAAGTTATTTATGGTTTCATTCTTTTGAGTCCTCTAGATTTATATCATTTACTTGTGCATATGTATATTGATTTAGATGGTAAAACAAATGTTGATTTTGTTAGAGCACTACATGAAAAGGTACGAATGAATATTGAATAAAATAATATAATAGTTGCTCAATAAGTAAATAAAGGGCGTGCACGAGTTATTTTTGAATCTAGTGATTGGGTTTGGGTACTTTTTAGGAAAAAAATGTTTCCTAGTTTGCGTAAGTTTAAGTTACATCCTAGGGATGATGGTCATTTTCAAGTTTTAGAAGTGTTTAATGATAATACTTATAAGTTAGATTTGCCTGGTGATTATAGTGTTAGTGCTACTTTTACTATTGTTGATTTATCTTCTTTTGATTTTGACGAGGTTGATGATACGAGGATGAATCTTTATGAGAAAGAAGGGAATGATGCAAATCAAGTAAGCACCAACCATATTGATAAGCATGAAGATCTACTTAGGTACGATAGTCCAATGACTACAACTCAAATGAAGAAGTTTAAGGATGCTTTAAAAGTGTTCATGAAGCTTCAAATGGAAAAAGAAAGGCAAAATAGAAGGAAAGCTCGAGATGTGTAAGATGCAAGTGTTGTCAATATAATTTATGTGCACGAAGACAGTGCATGGCCATGTATATTGGCAACATTGGCGTGCAAATGTGATGAAGAATTTAGGTCCGAGGTAGAAGACTATGCATGGGCGTGCATTTGAGTCATATGGCTATGCATCCAAGTCTGCATTATTAGAGTTTTAGTCCATCAAGATGTGCACAGGCGTGCCACATCTTGCACGGTCGTGCCAGATCAATTAGTTATATTTTATTTTCTTTAGGGTTTTCTTCCTATTTCGTGTAATACTCATGGATGCTAAGGTTTCCTAGTTGCCATAGGATTTATTTTACTTATTTTCTTGTTTAGGAGTTAACTGTTTAGAGTTTTTGAAAGTTGACTAAGTCTTATTTAGTTTTCCTTGTCTAATTAGGATTAGGTTTACTTAACTTTTACCTCAAGTTTTATAGTACCTATATATATAGGCCATCGAAACTTGTATTCTCAGAAGTTTATGATTAATTTTCGAATTTCTTTATAAGGAATTGGTTTAATTTTTGAATTTCTTTATGAGGAATTGATTTCTCTCTTTTATTCTTAAAGAACTTGGTTAATTTATCAAGTGAAAATTTAGTACATCTAAACATAGTTTAATCTAAGTTTAAACTGACTTAGTTGATCTTATGTTTAAATTAAAAAACCTTTAATTCTTTATAACTAAAGTTGTTACGTATAAGTTATTTAAGGATCTTATTAGGAATTAGAGTTATCTTTCACTTGGTTGATGAACGATCCTTGGCAAAGACATCCACATTGCATACGGATTTGATACAAGTTAACCACATTCGTATTAACAACAGTTTCGGTCAAAATTAAATAACTAAAAAAATTGATTGAACCCAAACCAAAACTGAAATCGGAATCGAACCAATTTCAGTTCGGTTCAGCTTATATTTTTAAAACTAATTTAAATTTGGTTCAATTTCAAATTTCATAAAAAATTTTTGATTTAACCGAACCAATCGTATATCAAATAAAATAAATTAATTTAGAAAAATTATACATAAATATTACAATTATGAATCGGTATGTGAGTCTCATACTACTTGATATGAGATATCAGAATAGACATGTGGATACTCATGTGATAGGTGGATCGAACTGTGACGTAAGATTTGTGATTGCATGGATATTCACTTAAGTTAACAATCACAATCTTGGGCATAATGGTGCATGTGGTCCTTCGACCTGAGGTGATATGGTCATCCACATATGGTTTGTTAGAGTTTGTTACCGCTTACATACCTGTGCTAGCCATGTATGGGTATATGGCATGTGGTGACTCTAGTTGGTTATATGTAGGGATGAGTGATCGGCCAAGATGGAATTCATTACCTGGAGTGAACCGGGATAAGATCCTATGCTATCTAAGTTATTCTTGATGAATAAGTACCTGGCCAGGTCAAACTCGACTTACCCGAAAAGTATTTTGGTGCTAGAAAAGAGTTTCTAGTGGAAGTCATGTTTTATCAAGAATTGAA
>CATIWO010212649.1:0-14478 GCA_949673435.1 Macaranga tanarius
TGAAGTGAACATCAATAACTTCTCCACGAGTAAAGGCTTGCTTGGTAAAATGGATCATCCCTACATATCTCATACTTGACAAAGAAGATTGTGAAATACCACAAGCAATAGCAATTTGAGTAATCACATGACTATGAGTCAAAGGACCCGAAATTGCAGTAGAACAAGCAAGCAATTGGTTCACAAGCCAATAAGTCCAACAAATTCATTTTTTTGTATGAATGCACCATATTAAAAATAATTCTTGTACAGAGACTCGATTTCCTTCCGATTTACCAAAAAGAAGACATATAAGTATTTTATGTAAAAGTTAAAATTTATGATCTTTAATAAATATAGTCGTGCCTTTTCTAGAGTCAAAATTAGGAGGTAAATCCGTCAAGAACGCCCAAAATTGGCCAGCCTTAAAATCACTTGTAATTTGTCGCTCACCCTCTTTAGTAAAACCAAACACATCTTTCATGAATTGATGAGTCAATTGATAAGTTGTGCCTAACATTCGAAATTTTAGAGCATGCATCTTCTTGTGATCATTTATAACAAGTGAACAATAAAATTCTTGCGTTAAGTGTATGTAAGAATCATATTCCATTTCAACAAATTTCTTAAGTCTAATTGATTTTAACAATTTATCCATAATATTAGTCATGCCCATTTTTTCAATAATAATCTTAGGCAACAATTTAGAACCAACAACTTCACGAGTTACATATTGAACATATCGATCCTTCTCAAATTCATGGAAAATAGAAAAAGGAGCACCATACCTTGAAGCTAAATCGCGTGGGGGGGTCTTCCTCCTCATGTTGAATAATGACCTTGCCTTTGCCCTTGAAAGCCTTTGAAGATGATGAAGCCTTCTTCATAATGATAAAAATAAATAAAAGATATGAGATTATGCAATGAAGATGAAGAGAAGAAGTAAAAGAACTGAGTACAGAAAACTGAAATATAGAGTAAATACAAGTGAAGAGAAAAATGAAAATGTAAAGAGAATAAGATGTAAAGAAGATGAAATGAAAATGATGTTGTATAAAATAGGAAGAATAAAGTGAATCAATGTGATACCCGATGAATAGATTTTTAATTGTTTAAAATGAAAGGAGGAAATGAATTGTGTAAGAAATGTGTAAAAATTATGCATGTAAAAACAAAGAAGATAGAATAATGTGTAAGAAGTTGGAAATGATGAACTTGGCAAAGATAAAATTTTTATGCTGTGATTGGAAATGTTGTACTCACAACAGACAAAATAAAGCAAACTATATAGATATACATAGTGTGGGACTCGGCAATTTGGAGGGGTATGTTGCCGAGTCGTGACAGAATGGAAGGTTGCATGACTCGGCAATCTTAACTCGGAGTGCCATTAATATATTTATTTTTTATTTTTTATTTTTTTTCAATTTTTGAGAAATTAATTAAAACAAAAATAAAAACACATAAACCTAGAACTATACACAAGAAAAATACAAATAATAAGAAAAACAATACAAATAACAATAATGAAAATGATAATACGAAATGTAAAATTCTAAAACTTAAAATTTATTAACATATACGAAAAGAAAATGTTGATTAAAATAAAATTAATAATAAAAAGAAAAGAAATGTGAAATTGACTTACTAAGTAGGAGTATTTAAATTAAGAGATGTCCTCTCTTTAGAAAATATACCTCCATGGTAGACCTTACATCGTTGACCATTTACCTTAAATTTTGACCCATTACCGTCAATTAATTCCAAAGCTCCATAGGTAAACACTTGTATTACTTCAAATGGTCCACTCCATCTTGATTTTAATTTACCCAGAAACAATCTCAATCATGAATTGAATAGGAGTACCTTGTCCCCTATTTTGAATTCTTTTTTCACTAAATGACTATCATGCCATCTCTTAGTCCTCTCTTTCACCAACTTAGCATTCTCATAAGCATTAAGCCTAATTTCATCAAGTTCATTCAATTGTAGACATCTCTTATCACCCGTGGCCTTCAAATCAAAATTCAATTCCTTGATTGCCCAATATGCTCTATGCTCCAATTCTACCGATAAATGACATGCTTTCCCATACACAAGTCTATATAAAGACATACCAATTGTTGACTTGTAAGCTATCCGATAAGCCCAAAGAGCATCGTCAAGTTTCATAGCCCAATCTTTCCTTGAATTGCCCACCGTTTTCTCCAAAATTTTCTTGAGCTCTCTATTTGTTACTTCAACTTGACCACTTGTTTGCGGATGATAGGGGGTAGCCACTTTATGTCTCACTCCATATTTCTTTAACAAAGACTTAAATTGGTGATTACAAAAATATGATCCCCCATCACTTATGATTGCTCTTGGTACGCCAAATCATGAAAAGAGCTTCTTTAGGAACTTGAGTACTACCTTGGCATCATTTGTAGGTGAGGCAATTACTTCCGCCCATTTTGAAACATAGTCAATTCCTATTAAAATGTATTGATTTCCATACAACGAAGGAAATGGTCCTATAAAATCTAATCCCCACACATCAAAAATCTCCACTTCAAGAATGTAGTGAAGTGGCATCTCTTGACGCTTAGAAATGTTTACTGTCCTTTGACACCGATCACATTGCTTAGTAAACTGTTGCACATCTCAGAATAATGTAGGCCAATAAAATCCACACTCCAAAATCTTGGCTGCGGTTTTTATAGCTCCATAGTGGCCTCCACATGGAGAGTCATGACAATGCACTAGAATCTCATATACCTCTAGTTCAGGCACACATTTTCTAATGATGCTATCACCACAAATTCTATACAAAAAAGGATCTTCCCATAGATAATATTTTGCATCATGTAAAAACTTCTTCTTTTGTTAGTAAGTCAAATTATTTGGCATTATCCCACAAGCTAAATAGTTAGCAATGTCTGCATACCAGGGTGTAGTTAAGTGTTGCACAACTAAAAGGAACTCATCTGGAAAGGTGTCATTGATAGCTTTTTGATGTTTTTCATCTTCTTGTTTAATCAACCTTGACAAATGATCCGCTACCAAATTCTTCGAACCCTTTTTATCTTTGATTTCCAAGTCAAATTCTTGGAGTAATAACAACTATCTCATCAACCTTGGTTTTGCATCCTTCTTGGCAAACAAATACCGAATGGCTGCATGGTCAGTATATATCATCACCTTTGAACCCAACAAATAGGATCTAAACTTATCAACCGCAAATATTTCTTTTTCCATAGTTGTATAATTGAGTTGAGCATCTACCAATGTTCTACTAGCATAATAGATTACATGAAGCTTTCCATCTTTCCTTTGTCCAAGTATCGCACCAACGGCATAATCACTTGTATCACACATGATTTCAAAAGGAATAGACCAATCCAGCGGTGTAATAATTGGAGCTGAAATCAAAGCTTCCTTCAACCTATTAAAAGCAGACATGCATCATCAAAAATAAAAGGAACATCTTTAATTAATAAATTAGTCAAGGGTTTAGCAATTAAAGAAAAATCCTTTATAAAGCGCCTATAAAAACCAGCATGTCCTAAAAAACTTCGTACTCCCTTTACCGACGTAGGGGGTGGCAATTTTTCTATGATTTATATCTTCGCTCAATCAACTTCTATACCTTTATAGGAGATTTTGTGTCCCAAAACTATACCTTCATCCACCATGAAGTGGCATTTTTCCTAATTCAAAATAAGGTTAGTTTCTTCACACCTTCTTAAAACCCTATCAAGGTTAGTCAAATAATTATCAAAAGAATCACTAAAAACAAAAAAAAAATCATCCATGAAAACTTTTATAATATCTTCAATTAAATTTGAAAATATAGCCACCATGCATCTTTGAAATGTGGTCGGGGCATCACATAATCCAAATGGTATTCTACGATATGTAAAAGTACCATAGGGACATGTGAATGTTGTCTTCTTTTGGTCCTCCAAAAAAATAAAAATCTGATTATATCCAGAATATCCATTAAGAAAATAATAATAAGTATGTCTGGTTATTCTTTCTAGCATTTGATCAATAAAAAGAAGAGGAAAATGATCTTTCCTAGTTGCGGAGTTTAATTTTCTATAATCGATACAAACACGTCATCCAGTCACTAGTCTTTTTGAAATCAACTCACCCTCATCACTTTCAACTATGGTCATACCACCCTTTTTAGGCACATATTATATTGGGCTTACCCATGCACTATCAGAAATAGGGTATATAATTCCTGCATCTAATAGTTTAACTATCTCTTTTTTTCACCACATCCTTCATATGAGGGTTAAGCCTACGCTGCCTCTCCGTTATGGGCTATGTCCATCCTCCATATAGATTCTATGCATGATAATGGATGGGCTAATTCCTTTTATATCGGAAATTTTCCAATCTATAGCTATAATCCTACCCTTCACCACTTCTCTCACCCAAAAATGTGTATCTGAGTTGAGTAGGTAATGGTTTTAATTCTAATTGAGGTGGTCTTTCAATGGATGGGGGAGTAGGATTATCACTCCTCAACAAAAGTTCCGGTTTAACATAATTGGTTTCTATTTCTCCCTCATCTTCCTTTTCTAATGTCAAACCCTTTTTTGGCTCATTTGCATTACTTAGATATTGTACCACACACTCATTAATGACTTCCACTCTCATGCAATACTCATTATCAAAAGGATATTTCATCATTTTAGACATATGAAACTCTACACTCTCAGTTCCTACTCTTAAGGTAAGTTTGCCCTCATGAACATCAATGAGTGCCCTTCTCGTATTTACAAAAGGTCTCCCTAATATTATTGGATAATTTAAATCAGCCTCATAATCTAAAATAATGAAATCAATAGGGATAATAAACTTATCTACTGTGATAAGAACATCCTCCATAACTCCAAAAGGTTTCTTGATCGAATGGTCGGCTAATTGCAAAGTCATGCCTGTTGGTGTAACATCTCCAAGCTCCAATTTTCTGAAAAGAACAAAAGGCATTAAATTAATGCTTGCTCCTAAATCACATAAGCATCTAGAAAATTCTTTATCACTAAGAAAATAAGGTATAATGAAACTCCCTGGATCTTTAAGCTTGACTGGAATCTTGCGTGAAATAATAGAACTACAAGTCTCAATGAGTGCTACCATTTGGTTCTCTTCCCACTTTCTCTTGTTGGTGATGATGTCCTTAAGATACTTAGCATAAAGAGGCATTTGAGAAATAGCCTCCGTAAATGGTATGTTCACTTGTAATTTTTTGAATATCTCCAAAAATTTTGCAAATTGTTGTGCATCTTGTGCCTTTCTCAACCGTTGAGGAAATGGTATCCTTGGTGGTTCTAATGAAGTAGGAATTTCTTTTTTGTGCACCTCATCCCCTTTGACTTCTTTTTCCTTATCATTCACTAATTCTTTGGCAAGTTGCTCACCAACCTCTTCATTCAACTCCTTACTATCATTAGCTTGATTCTTTAGCTCTTTACCACTCCTTAAGGTTATTACCTTTAATTACTCTCTCGGATTGGTCTCCGTATTGCTTGGAAGACTACCTTGTGGTCTAGTGGCCAAGGCATTAGCGAGTTGACCCAACTGTACTTCAATGTTATGAATAGAAGAAGTATGGTTCTTTGCTTTTTGATCAAACTTCATCTCTATTCTCTTGTGATTCTCATCTTGACCCACTATTTTAGCATTCATAGCATCAAGAAATTTATCTAACTTCAACTCTAAAGAAGCTAACCTATCATGTTCAGTACCTTGAAACCCCGTTAGACCTTACCTTGGCATATTGTTGAACCCTTGAGCAGTATTATTATTGTTATCCCATGAGAAATTAGGGTAATTCCTCCACCCCAGATTGTAAGTGTTGGAGTAAGGGTTATTTTATTGCCTTGCTTGTCCTTGGTTTCCTACAAAGTTCACGTGCTCTTGATAATTGTCACTTTGCATGCTGAAATTTGCCATGTCGAACTCTCCACCCATATGTCCAATCATAGAATAACCCTCACTTAGCAATTGAGAGTTGGTTGGAATAGAAATAGCTCTCATATTCAAGTCACCGAGTTGCCTTGATAAGTTGGCAATTTTTGCTTGAAGTGAAGCAACTACATCCCCTCCATTCTTCGCTTGCCTTGGTGGATTAAGCCTCTCCGATGGCCACAAACAATTGTTGTTAGCCATTTCTTCTAGCAGCCCAAACGCAACATCTACTATTTTTCTCATCAAAGAACCACCCGCAGCCGCATCTATAGTGTCTCTTGTAGATCTTGTAACCCCATTGTAGAATGTCTGTATCAAAACATCCCTTGGCAATCCATGATGTGGGCAACTCCTTTGCAACTCCTTGAACCTTTCCCATGCTTCACATAATGATTCATGCTCAAATTGTTAAAAGGAAGTGATCTCCTTAATAATCTTAGATGTCTTAGCCGGTGGGAAATACTTGGCTAAAAATGCTTTTGCCAACAAGTCCCAAGTAGTGATAGATGCTGGTGGTTGTGAATTCAACTATGCTTTTTCCCTATCCTTGAGTGTAAAAGGGAACAACCTCAGCCTAACTGCATCATCAGACATACAATTGTACTTAAATATGTCACAAATATCCAAAAAGTTAGCAATATGGACATTTGGATCCTTATTAGATAACCCATAAAACTGCACACTTGATTGAAGCATTTGCAAAAGAGCTGGTTTAATTTCAAAGTTGTTGGCATTAATAGCTGGCCTAGTGATGCTTTGTTGTTCCCCATCTAAATCTGGCATAGCCGAATCCAATAATGTTCTCTCCGGTTCTCGCGGATTCACCATTGCTTCTTGTTCATCTCTACTTTTCTTTCTAATCTCTCTTTCTAATCTTGAAATCTCTAATATGCAGACAAGAGACTCTATTCTTTTGCTATGAGTATTGTGCATTCACTTTTAAAGAAATCTGCAAGAAATAAAATTACATACTTAATAATATAATTTAATAAATAAACAAACAAATTATCTAATATAATTAACACGTATGGTGCCTTAAATCAAGCCAAACAAAATTAATATTTGTGTTAACCCAATTTAATTCCCCGGCAACGGTGCCAAAAACTCGTTCACGCATAAATTGAAAATATAAAACTCGCAAGTATACGAGATCGAATTAATAGTACATGGTACGTACAAGTGTCGTTCCCACAAAGAATAAATAAATTAGCACAAATTAAATTTATTTAAAACTTATTTAAGACTCAATTTTATTACAAACAATTTCTACTTAATAAAATAAAATCTATAACCATAGGCTACTAATTTAACTAAACTATAAAAATGTTCATACTAAATTCTAAATACAAACACACGTAAAACTTGTTTAACAATTGTTAGGAATTATCTTTCAAATCATTTTCCATATAATTAAATTATTCAACAAAGCAATACAATTCTTTGAGTAAAAAATATATCAATTTACTCTTTCGAATATAAATTGTTTAAACATATGTTCATTGATTTAAATATTATGGCTTAACTTTCATCCTCACTCATGATTATTTAAATAAATCACACATATTATATAGTAAAATTCATCCCAATTTTAAGATATGAATAATCTAAGTTATTTCTAATCATTAAATTAATCCATGGTATGTTTATCTCTTCCACTAGTGTTACTATCTTTCAATAAATAAAACTAATTAAGATCATATTTAAATTGGCCAAAAATAAACAAACAATAAGAGCAATAAACATAAAATGCATTCTTTGAAACAATTGATTAACTTTCATTAATTAGCAAACATGGTTCTTGACATGAAGATAATTTCCAATAACAATAATTAATCTATATCCATAGAATTAAAATAATACAAGGAGAAGTAGTAAAAGTTACACAATGCAAGAAATAAGAAAGAAAACACCCGAACTCGAATTGTGCTTTTTTTTTTTATCTTTAAGCTTTTCTTTTCTCCTTCTTAATATTTTTTCTCTCATTCAATTGATTTCTGTTGCTATTGTATGTATATCCTCTCGAATATTTATGCTTCGGAAGTTTATAAATGAAAGGGTACAAAATAAAAGTCATATACTTTGGCCCGAAGAAATGCGACTTGTCTGAAAGGTTTGCATCCTTTCTTGCCTGTGCCGAGTCGTGAAGCCATTGCCGATAAGTGAAGATGATTTTTTTGTCTCGACTCGTGAAGCACGATGGATCATTGCCGAGTCGTGATCTTCATGTGATGTTGTCGAGTCGAGAATTTGCATGGGATATTGTCGAGTCGTGGTATGCATGGGGTGCATGTATGAAGCTAAGCCAAAGGTCACGACTCGTGAAGACCAAAGAAGGGATTGCCAAGTCGTGAAGATAACTCCTCTGTGTCGACTCGTGAAAATGCACTTTCAAGTTGCCGACTTGTGAAGAAAATTGGATCCTGTCGAGTCACACCGAGTCTCACCGAGTCACGCTGAGTCTTGCCTTTTTCAACTCCTTTGACCTCTAATTGACTTCTATAGAACCATTTAACTTTCCAAAATATTAAATAAACGAATAAAACATTAGAAGACCATACAAATGCATATATATTTAATCGACATCAATGATAACCAAAAGTTTGTGTGATGATTAATTAAATGCATTACAATTCAGTTAGAATGTAAACTTAATGTAACCGAATTATGCATGAAATATACTAAATTTACTATGCTAATTGCTACATATCAGCCGTGTATAAATATTAAATTTTGTCCAGAGCCATACACGGGTAGGGGTGAGCAAAAAAACTGAAAATTGACTAACTGAACTGACTGGTTCGGTTCAGTTTCAGTTTTTAACAATGCATAACCGACCGATTCGGTTCACTTTCAGTTTGCAATTTAGAAAACTGAAAATAACCGAACCGACCGACTTAAATATATATTTATTGTAAAAATATTAAATAAAATATATTAATTATTAAAAGTTATAAATAAAAATATTTTTTTAGTTATATAATTAAAGAATAAGCTTTAAAAAATTATAAAATAAAAAATAAAATAAAAAATTTTATTTAAAAAATAAAATCGATTAACCAAATAACCAAACCGAGTTAGTTCGGTTAATTTCAGTTTCTCTCTAATTCAGTTCGGTTTCGATCACAATTATTCCTTGGTCGGTTTTGGTGATTCTTTGACCGAAACCGATCGATGTTCAGCCATATATACGGGTGTATACATGGTCGTGTATCAATTAGAGTAATTGAGCATTTTTTATCTGAGAGCTACACGGTTGAGTACACCGGCGTGTACATGATTGTGTATCAATTAGAGTAATTGAGCATTTTTTATCTGAGAGCTACACGGTTGAGTACACAGATGTGTACATGGCCGTATATATAATTGTGTTTTGGAACCGAGGAGTACAAGGGTTGAGACACGGGCGTGTCTCAGACCGTGTAGTCTAAATTTCAACTATTTTGCAATTATGGTTTTCAGGACTCAAATAGTTAGGCTAGTTTATGGTGCTTGTTGATAGTGAGCTTGAAGGTGTCTTTATTGAGAACTCAGGTGGGTACGAAGTAAACTTAGTGCAATCATGTCCATCCACATCATCATGACATTGGGCATTTTATTTTCACTACTGTTAATCTTTGGCCCCTGTAAGTAAATTGTAGACTATGCCAGGTGTGTGAGGTACACTAACCTTGGGATCTGACCTCTATCAGAAACTTTAGTGTAGGCTAAGGGACCTAAACCTACTGGGTTTCTAAACCAACTGCAAATTGATTAGTAGTTGGGTTTAATACTGACAACACCAAAAACGTAGAACAAAAGCTGAAAATTAAAGAAAATAATGAAAGTGAACAAAGGGATCTGTAGGGAAATAAAAGGGTTCCATTGGAAATAAAAGGAAATTTAACTACGAACAGAGTTTGATTGTAGAAAAGAATAATAGGATAATGAAAATTACAAACCAAAAAGCTAAATTGAATATAAAGATTGAATTTTTGTAAAGTTTGTTGTCTGATTTGGATTTGGATGTGTGTTCCTTTCCTACAGGAGAAAGAATCCTTTTATCCATGGAGTTGGTAACTTCTCTTTTGAGTAACTGCTTTTTTACCCACCAATTCATGTTTCTTATTTTTAAAATTCAAATCCCCTTATACCTTATCTCTTCTTCTGTCAGTTCCTTTTTTTTATAGATAACCACCTGTGTAATTAATTAATTAATTTGGGTTATAGGCCTATAAATTGGATGGGCTCCATAATTTTAATTTTAGGTTCAAACAATGCCCCCTGCATAAAAATGGCTTGTAAAAGCCTATTTATATGCATAAATATTCGGCCTTTACTGATTTTGATGAAACTCTTAAAGAGACCATTGACTGTGAAGAGAGCCATTGGAGAGAACCTTATAAAGACCCTTGACTGTGAAGAGAACTATTGGAGAGAACCTTGTAGAGACCTTTGATTGTGTAGAGAACCACTGGAGAGACTTTTGTAGAGACCTTTGACTGTGAAGAGAATCATTAGAGAGACCCTTGTAGAGACCCTTAACTGTGTAGAGAACCACTGGAGAGACCCTTATAGAGACCCTTGATTGTATAGAGAACCACTGGAGAGACCCTTGACTGTGTAGAGAACTGCTAGAGAGACCCTTGTAGAGACCCTTGACTATATAGAGAACCATCAGAGAGACCCTTGACTGTGTAGAGAACCACTGGAGAGAACCTATTAAAGATTCATGGCTAGGGGAGCTCTTATTACACCATTAACCTCAACCTCAGTTATGTGAGTTTTCCATCACCATAGCTCCTACATGTTGCTAATGATCTCCTCTCTTTGCTTCATTGATTTATCTGTGATCTTTGTTGTGGTTGATTCTCTTACAGGATTTAAAAAATAAAAATAACAATCCAAATAAATAAAGTGGCCAAGAGGCCTACCTCATTTTTATTGAAAAACTAAAATATATATATATACAGAGAAACAGGCTTTGGGGCCTATTTGTAGGAAGAACTTATTTAAATAGCCGTAGTTCAGCTTTATATTATGTTGAACACTAACGGTTCTTCCTAGCTATATGGTCGTGATGACGGTCTTACATCAAATTTTTATTTTTTCATTATTTTCCACATAGTGGGAAAAGATTCCTTTAGGTACTGCCTATTAGTGCTCACTTTTTGTAGTTCTCCTTCTTCAAAGCTCCAAGCAAAATAGTCTTTAAACTCCTTCAGAGTATTAATTATTTGCTCTTTTAGCTCTCCCTACAATAAAAAACTAACATAAGTTATTCTTGGTTCCTCTAGGGAACCAAGGTTAATCTCCTTCAAGGGATCTGTAACTTTTGGTTTTGTATCTTCAAATTTTGTAGGAGCCTCTTTAAGATCCTCTATCTGGATCTCCTTTAGATCTTCATAGTCATCTGGATCCCCTTTAAATGCTACCCCTTCTTCTCCATCTTCAGTAGCCTTTCTCCTGAATTTGGATTTCTGTGGGGAGCCCTTCATTTCCTTCATTCTCCTCTTTAAAGCTCCCTGTATTTGAAGTCTCCTTTTTTGCATTCTTGTAAGTGGCTGAGGGAACTTCTTATATTTAACTTTGTACCACTGATTCACAGGGGGCACCTTTGAGGGAACCACAAATCTTAAAGCTCTCATTTGGATCCCCTTTTCTGTTGGTGGCAAAGCTCTATTAACTCCTGCATTTGATGATCCTTCTTCACTTTCTGGCTTTCTAACCCATACATTCCTAAATAATATTTTAGGTTTATTTTCCATCTCCTCATGGATCCTTCTTCTCTAGTTGATAAGTGAACGGAGATCAAATATTGTTATGCTCACATTAGCCACTAGAGGGAAGGAATTTTCATCTACCACCATGGTTTCCTTCTTCTCAGGGAATTTTAAAATTCCCTTATTAATTCTGTCCTGCACCACATTTCTCACGGCTTTTATGTTTACTGGGGCTTGGTTTCTGGGAGCATAGTGTTGGGGAAACTATTGGATCCCTCTAGTCTCTCCTACTACTATGCCCCCCAAGTTTCCCTCTTGTGATCTAGAGGATTGCCCTCCAAGTTCTTCAGGCTGTTTGTTAGCCTTAGATGGAGCCTCAGTAACCGCATTTTTGGAGCCCTGTTGACCCACACTAGCAATCAATTGAAGATGATGATCTAGTTTGTGGGAGAATACTTTCTAACTTTCCTCTATAGTTTTTTCTATAGACTCCATGAACTTAGACTGCATCTCTATCAACTTGAGTTGTGCCTCCTTCTGCTCTTTAAGAAAATCCTCCAGAATCTTTTTGAAAACATTAGAACTCTCTGATTCAATTCCTTTCCCAATACGAGGAACTATTGAGATTTGAGCATTTTTTGCAACCTGGTCTTGAATGTGCTTTTCAAAATTTACCACCAAGTGGGGAACTAGACCTTCTGGCCCTACTGCAGTAGGCGCCTCCTCCTGATCCTGAGATCTGGTACTGTCTTTTTTCATAAAACTCCTAGTTCTTGGCATTTCAGTAGAGTCCCACCGAGCGTGCCAAAAAATATGTTGCATCTCTCTGGCCCTTGCAAGTGAGTTTAGAGCGTGCCAAGTGTGTGAGGTACACTAACCTTGGGATCTGATCTCTATCAGAGATTTTAATGTAGGCTAAGGGACCTAAATCTACTGGGTTCGTAAACCAACTGCAAATGACAAAGAGTTGTGTTTAATAGTGATAGTACCAAAAATAAAGAATAAAAGGTGAAAATTTAAAGAAAACAACAACAGAAACTAAGGAATCTATAAGGAAATTAAAGGGTTCCATTAGAAATAAAAGGAAATTTAACTACGAACAGAGTTTGATTGCAGAAAAGAATAATAGGATAATAAAAATTACAAACGAAAATGCTAAATTGAAAAGTTAAATTGAAGATAAAGGTTGAATTTCTGTAGAGTTTGTTGTCTGGTTTGGATTTGACTGTGTATTCCTTTACTGCAGGAGAAAGAATCCTTTTATCTATGAAGTTGGTAACTTCTCTTTTAAGTAACTGCTTTTTTTTCTACCACTTCATGTTTCTTATTTTTAAAATTTAAATCCCCTTACACCTTATCTCTTATTCTATCAGTTCCTTTTTTTTATAGATAACCACCTGTGTAATTAATTAATTTAGGTCATGGGCCTATAAATTATATGGGCTCCAAAATTTTAATTTTAGGTTCAAACAACTACATATGTACATTATGTAATATACATTATTAAGTATTTTCAATGTATCGAACAAGAATTTTATGTATAAATATGAATATCTTCTGAGAAAATTTTTTATCATGCCATGTGTTGTTTATTCATTAGGTACATGTATATGTGGCACTTTGAGAGTGCTACAGATATGAAGTTGAAGTTATCTATTTTGAGAGATGGCTCCAAAAGTATTGGCTAATGTAGTCCATACTGTTTGAGAGAAGGTAATACCAACAATATAAGGAAAGATTTCTTCAGTTACATATGAGATAATCCAAGAAAAAAGCATTTGATCCTTTTTGAACCAAGATTGAAATACAGGATTTAGAACTAGAATAGGTGGATTGTCAGAGTTCATTATTGTTGGTGGAGGAGGAGGTTTTGTTCTATCAATGTAGCCTATAAGATCTTGTAAATTGAGAAGAGGTATAAGTTGAGTTTTCTAAGCAATATAGTTTTTTGGTGTCAATATGATTAGGAAATTAAGTTGGGCAGATGTGGTTGATGCAATAGTAGAAGAAAATGCAGGCACAATCAATTATATTTCAGAAGTTGAAGCCATTGTGGCTTTGATACTATATCAAGGTTTAGGCTGAGAAAATGGTGTGTAGTTTTGTATTAATATTTAATAACAGTGTAGTTAACATAAGTTATATATATATATATTAATATACATTGGATTCTATCTAAGCTAAACTACTTGAGGATATATAGAACTAACTAATGTACATTTGAATATATCAAACTAACAAACTGATAAGTTCTGTTATTTCTTTAATACTCATGTTATTTTTGGTTATTTTGCTTTTTTTGTTTTGTTTTTTATGGTTGTATATGGTTTCTTCAGATGTATTAGAGATTGTGTTATTAGAACTTACTAGTAGTGGTGTGGGTAAGATAGCAAAAACTAGTATTTATTTTGTATTTGGTTTTTTAGTTTGGGATTTGTATTTTCCGTTGTTATATTGTGTTGGTCTCTGGCCCTTAACCTGAATAAATTGAGTGTGCCAGGTCCGTGAGGTGCACCAACTAACATGGATCTCTGACTTCTAACCAAATGATTGTATGTAAGCTAAGGGACCTAAACTTACTTAGGGCTCTTAAACTAGCTGCAATGAAAATAGTTAAGTTTAATACTGAAATTGCTTTAAAGTAATGTTGGGGAACTTAAATAGAAGGAATTGAATGCTAGGAAATTTAGATAATATAGAGTCATTAAAATAACAAAAGAACTGATTGATTAACAAAGTTCAACTAAACAAGAACATAAATATATTGAATGAAAAGCTAAATTGAAGACTAAAAGATTGTTATTATTGTTGAAAATTATTTTTTTATGTGTTGGAT
>CATIWO010212655.1:0-21662 GCA_949673435.1 Macaranga tanarius
ACCTCATCGGCAAATAAATATCTATATTATATGTAATGGTGTAATCAGTAATGGTAAGGTAGTGGGGTTACACCTATTGGTGGGGGCCAAATCAAAAAGACAATAATGGTTGTGAAAACTGAAAAGTGGATCATAGAGTTAGTATGGTGCTTCAAACCATCACCTTTTTTTAAATAACATCTACCACAGCCGTGCTATATGCTTCTTCCCACTTGATACCATACGCCAAAGGATTCAGTGGAAGCACTTCCATTGCAGTTGTGCTGTGGTTCACAAAACGTCCACAATTCTTACTGTGAACAGAGGGTAGGGACGCATCTTCATGTGTAAGGCTGCACTGCACCGCATATGCATGCACCAAACCCAACCCAACCCAACCCATATTGTAGCGTACGGTAACGATATATCTTAAGGTGGACCCTCCATAGTCCAATACCAATCTGTCATTGCAATGCAACACCCATTCATCCAGTGGAGCCCCACCCCCACCATATGGTTTTTAAAGTAAAGTGTGTGCGTTAGATTCTTCCAAAAGGTAGGGCCCCATCCTTTTGGCGAATTGTGGTGGGCCCACTCCATTTTCACTGGTCTAACTAATGAAGATTGAAGAAGGGCCCCCCTTCCAGTTACCTCATGGACTCATCTGATCTCTGATTGTGGTGCAGTGTCCCACTACCCTATTGGCTATGGTCACAGACCCACTTGTTCTCCTAACTGGTCCCTACCGGGTAGTTTTGGATTGGGGACCCCTACAATGGGTGGATCCCACGTGCGTCTTGTGTTTTTTAAACATGGACCCTACGTGCGCATGCTTTTTTATGTTTTTCGGTTTAACACAAGAACTGAAGAATCTTGCTCAATGCTTAGTGCGTACCACAACGGGCTAATGGCATTTGAGCACGTCATGGTTTTGATATTTGCAGGCAATGGGGCCCAAACAACACGCATGGTTACAAAATTGACCGTATTTAGAGTTAGAAAAAGAGTTGAAGGCCGAAAAGAAGAAATGGGAAGAGGGGCCACAACCCAAAAAGACCCGCAAAAAGTAAGAGATAATGGCACTGTAGAAGAAGGTGAGAGCTAAACTTAGTGTAGGGGTAGTAAGACCATACTTGTGAATACGATCACCAATCTCCCTCTAGAAGCTTCTCTTTATCTACTGGCACAGCCAATCGAGGGGATGAAACGCCAAACATGAGAACCACCCATCTACACCAACACTAATAATAGTACAGATGCCATTAAATGTAGTAAATATAGAGCTCTAAGGAAACCTTTCCACCTCTTTAGCGGTTGACTGACAAAAAGTAGCTCTTCTACTTATGAAGGACAACAGCAGGAGGATTACACATCTTCATTTATACAAGCAAAGACAAATGCTTGAAACTAGGGCTTTCACAAGTTCGTTAACTGGGCAAGCAAGATGTAGCAGGAGAAACCCCAGCTTCTGAGGAGCAAGACTACCAAAAACAATCATAATCTCAATTCAACATAATGTTTTTGTAATGAAACCTCGTGTCCCAACTAAAAAAACTGTTTCTAAAAACTTGAGTTAATATAATATATACATACATCCTAATCCCAACAACACCACCCTAGCATTCTCTTAAGAATACAGCAGTATCTATCATTCTTTATTTCTTATGCACTGTCCATCCATCCAATTCAAATGTTTGTGGCTGGTTTTTATCGAACATATTTTTTTGTTGGATATCAAACTTTTGACCATCATTTGACGTTACCCACGTCTAAGTAAAGAATTCTAACAACAAAATTCTTATAAATTCATTTGGCTGTAAACTTCACCTACAAAATTTGCAGAAATCTTAGAAGACTATCTTCTTGCCGAGTCCTCATGATCCTGACATGTAAGTGTAACGTGTCTGAGCTCCAGTCACAAGCTCAACAATTTTTCCTGCATGTTCAAAAGACATTAATATGAAAGAATTTGAACTTTTTTAAGACATCAGTTTAGTCCAGGAGACAAGAACAAACAGCAAAAATCAGAGAGAAAAAAATGCAATAAACATACCTGTTAGAAGCCCAATAATGGGGACAGGTTCCAGTAGTTTTTCAGTGCTTTCAAGTCTTTGCCTGAAATGATTAACAAGCATAGTGTTATTATCTATTGCATTGTTTACGTGGGAAAAGATTCCAACTAAGGGACTGCAAAAAGGACCAAAGAAAAACGTATCTTGCAAAAATTTGGTACCTGGTGTACTTGCTAAAGAATGGATCTCTCATAAGGTAAAGTGCCCACAATAATTTTCTTCTTTTTAACTGATTCAAGGATGAAAACAGTATCTATTTAGCATCGAACCAATAACCAAATGACTTAAAGTTTCCAGCAAAAGTTACTTAACACTAATTTGGCAGAGAAATCGTAAATGTAAAGAAGCCTGGTGTATTAAATAAATGGAAAATAACATCCAGTATAATTCTAACCTCATCCTTTTCAGAGTCAGTAAGATACCGTTGCCCTTTTCCATCATCACTTGACTTTGCAACATGTGTTAGAAAGCCTATGCCAATAAAGTCCACAGCCAGAGAAAGAAACCATGGAATCCAAGACCGAATTCCGTATTTTCTGATGAACAACACATAAATAAGGGGCCTTGTGATAAACAGCGTCTCTCCTATGACAAATAATGCCCCATGGAAACCTTTTTCAGACAAAATTGTGGAAAGTGTTGCCCTCTTCATCAATGGAGCTGTAGAGACAGAATTTCAAAAATTAAAGACATTCAGCTAGGAATCTAATGACACTCTTTAAGGGTTGAAAAAATTTTACGTGGAGTCTCCAGAATTGCATGCTGATGCTGAACCCTACCCAACCATACCGGATCAGATAGCATCCTAGCATTTTCTCCAAATCTGCTCAATGCTGACAATGCCCTTCCTTCTAGATTCCATGGGTTCTGTCCATTTATATCTCGCAAATGGCCAGACCCACGATGGCTTCCAGGTATTGAGAAACTCTTAATTGTATTCTGAGAAGTTAAATTTGAATGCCGTTCAGTATTTGGTGTCTCCCCTCCATGAAGAAGCATCTTATATCCACTGTTATGAAACAGAGCTAGCCTAACTACCACCCTAATCATAGTAATATTCAATTATTAATCATATATCCAAATGCTGCGGTAAATTCCAACCCAAGTGGATTAAATAGTGGCATACACTCACTAAGGAAGGAAGCTTACTTTACTGCTTCTGTAATAGCTATGAAATTCCACTTCTTTTCTTCACCATAGAATTGTTCAGCGGCCACTTCAACAAGTGTTTCCAAGTCCTTCATCGCAGATACGCATAATGAATAAGGGAAAGAAGAAGATTCTGCAGAGCCTGCCCTCATCTGGACTGGAGTAGTATCTATTATGTGCTCGTTGATAGCAGTAACTATGCCCAAAATAGCAGTTACTGCAGATGATTATAAAATTGCTCAATTCAACATTCAACACAATTCAAATAAAGGCCAACAAATAAACCAGTCTCTCATTACTTGTTGGACAGGAAAAATGGAAACTGAAGGAACTAAAGATTTGAAAATTAAACTTCTAATTTTCGGAGTCTCAGAAAACAGCAATTACATTGGAAAAATCCAATACAACTGTGCTTGTGTGACTTAACCGTTTGAGCTATATTTGAAAGAAAACATGCATTTTAATGAATCAAATTTATTAGTTTCCCATTACTCGCCATGGTTCCTTAAAAAGAAAAGGTAAAGGAAATGAAAGGCCTGTCAAATTCTTAGCTCAAATGAAGAAGCCAAATGTTACCAAAGTTTCACAAAACCTGCTTCTGGTCCAATCTCAGAAGAAGAAAACCGCTCAGGAAGAAGCCATGTCAATCCCTGCAAGACAAATTTTGATACTCATATCAGACATTACTATAATGACCCAACATATTTCAGAGCCAAATTGTCATAATTTCATATCTCCACTGCTGCCAGGTGAATAGAAAACCCAAAGCACAAAAGTAAACACAGACATGAAATTTGCATCAAAAAGACTAAAACTTGGAGGCCAAAGTAGCCTAGATTAAACACGGAATTTGAGGTATGAGTATACTCTATTTTTGTCCCTAATGGCTTGCTAAGTATTCCAACCTAGTTAAATATGAGACAGCAGGGATTAATTAACTGATGATATCCGAGGAAATAATGATTGCAGCGTATCTCTAAGCTAACATGATACTACAGAGAAACATAAAGAAAAAAAAAAACCCAAAACCACCGTATGCAGACCAATAAAACACACATATTGCCCAACAAATTTGTCAATTATATAAATATAATGAAAGAGCTCACATTGGCAAGTGATTCAAGCGAGTGCACGTAGTCTTTATTCGTCCTAACCCATCTTTTATAAGCCTCCATGGCTTCAAAATCTTTATCCAAAGCAATAAAAGAGTGTCGCTCTCAGCTCTCCAAATCCAAGAAAGCGAATCCAGCTAAATCCAGAACCAAGACTCTCTCTTTGATAGTTCTGGACAAAACCCAATATACAAGACGGAGACAAAAAGGAACCCTTTTCTTTAATTTGTCAGTAGAGTCCGATTTCAATAGGTATTTGGATGCGGAATCCTCATGAGACACAAGTTGCAGGAGAAGAGGAAGTAGGATCAAAATTAGAGAAAGTTGGGAGATTTTTGTTGTGTGCTAAAATAAGGCTGTTTTTTTTGTAACAGTTTGATCTGGCCGTACGATGTTAATTGAATATCGGATTCCACAGATACGTGTCGATATTATTGGTTGAGATCTTGTGTTGTAGCAGAAATCGTATGAATGCGTAGCAGAGGATGAAATCGTAATAAAGACAATAGATATCCAATTTGCGCACCCCAACCCAATAGATTTATGAGTCATCCATCGTGGTTATCATTACTACCACTTTAGCTTAAAATTACCTTTATTTACTTAACTAGACTAAGCACAATATAATTACACTAGTCATTAGGTGCTTAGGATATGCATATCTCAGGAGATGATGATTTATAAAATTAAACATATTGGTTTGGAATTAATACATTGTGTTCGTATTTATTTATGGATTTTGTAAACATAAGAGTGTGAATCAGAATTAAGAACTTACTTTAGCAGTGAAATGGAGGAAACAAGCTTTAACACATGCACTCATCTTGGTGCATAAATCTTGCCAACGGCTTCCCATTGAATATGTTGATCGATGTTGCTCCTTTTCATTTATTTTGCATTCCTACTTGAGTTTATAATAGTAAAATTGATAACTGCTACCATCTTTACAATTAATAGCTCCATCATTTACTCTTTTTTAATACAACTTCCGTTAACGCATGACATGGGTTTTTTTTTTTCTCTCTCTCTTCTCTTTTGAACATTATCCATACTGTCCAAGCAGCCCAACTCAACAGTTAAAATCGCCACCTGCTCTGGAAATAAACCGCTCTATGTAACCCTTGAGGTTTCGCTGTAATTACATCTTTTATCTCATTTTATCCTGATCTATCACTTACCATTTTCATCATTATCATCCATTTTTTTTCTTTCTTTCTTTCTGTCTGTCTTGTTGCTGCTCCTATTGTTTATTGTTTATGAATAGAATGTGAAGAGGCTGTAACGATTTTTTTTTCTACAAAGTTTTTTTTTAGCATTTAGTTGGAATTGTTAATTTTCAACACTATAAAAGGAAAATTATGGGAGTGAAAAATCGATCCATGATTATTACAACTAAATATTTATACTTTTTACCATTTGAGCTACTCATAAACTTTTCTACAGAATTACAGCCTTTATTTTTTTCTTCCATAGCCATGTATCATGTGAATATTGTTTGTCCTAACGCTACTCGACGTGCGGCCTAGCAAACTCGTTCTACCACCAAAGCCACCCACCACAGTGTCCAAACTTCATAGGCACTTTGTTCGTGACACATGGATCCACTTGACTTCAACACCTCATAATTAGTACATGTATGGGACAAATCACGTTATAATCATGTGTCACGAGCTATGTCATAATCAAAACCAATATGGCACCAGCCACATAATATACGAGACCGATGTGGCACATGTACATCATAGGCAAAAACCTATGTGGCACTAACAACGTCACACACAAGGCCTATGTGGCACTTGCCACGCCATAGAAGAGACCTAGGTGACCATTGCCACATCATATTGGTACTTGCATAGCATAAGCCACGTCACTGATCGGACCCACCTGGCACGGATAACGTCTGTCTCACCGGCTCCATCAATCCGTTAACATAAAATGGGCTTTTGTCTTCCTTCTCTTTTGGACTTTGATTTGTTGGAGAAATGTTTGGGTTTTAACTTATAATTATATAAGCCCACGTCAATCACATTTCTCACTCTCTCTGTCTCTCGCTCTTTTTTTTTCCCTTCTAATTGAAACTATAGAAGTCAAATCTCTAAATTTTATTTAATCATGGTATTATTTTTTTGTTGGGTAATTTTTCAATTTAAAGCAAATATATGAAGTTTAATTTAAGTTAAATTTAATTTATATTTTTATATTTAAGTATGTATTTTATTGCATATTTAGTAGGGTTGTAAAAAAGGGTGTAATCGAGCCGAGTCGAATCGACACATTGACAGCCTCGAGCTCGATTCGATTTGAAAATTCAAAGCTCGAAACTCGACTCGAACTCGATTGAGCTTCATTTTCAAAACTCAAGCTCGACCCGATTATATAATTCTTATATTCGACTCAACTCGATTAATTATTTAAAATTTTTAAAATATATATTTTTAAATATTCAAGCTCGACTCGGTTTTATAAGATATTTTTGTAATTATATTAAAATAAAAATGATAAAAAGGTAAATATGCATAAGTTCGATTAAACTCTATTAGATTCGATTAAACTCGCGAGCCTATCGAGTTAAGTATTAAGGAGCTCGAACTCGACTTGACTCGATAATAATCGAGTCGATTTTAAATTTTTTTCGAGTCAATCTCGAGTAGCTATCGAGTAGGTTTGACTCGTTTACAACTAGACACCCCTAGTTGTAAACGAGCCGAACTATTCGCAAGCTACTCAGAGTTCGATTTGATAAAAGCTCGTTCGATTTCATATATTGAAACTCGTTTAATAAATGAATCGAGCTCAAATAATTCAAAATTTAACTTGTAAAAACTCGTGAATAATCTCAAATAAAAGTTCGTTAGCTGCTCGTAATTTTAATGTATTTAATCATTTAATTTTATATATATATAATATAAATTTTTAATGTAAAAAATATTTTAAAAATATATTATTAAAATAAAAGCATAATTTTTATTAAATATATTATAATTTATATAGTAAATAATTTATTTTAAATATTTTGATGTATAATTTTAATTTATAGTTTGTATTTTTTTAGCCTCGTTTAAGTTTGCTAGCAACTCATAAATACTAAGTGGCATAATAAGCTCAGTATGAGTTCAGCTCGTTCATAAAGGAACCAAGTCCGAGCTAGCCAAAGCTCTGTTCGGCTCGACTCATTTTATACCCTTAATATATAGTACAAAAAAAAAACTTATATTTCTTAATATAATCGTAAATATATTTTTTACTAAATATTACTTGTTAAATTTTAACTAAATATTTTTTACAATGTTTATAAATGTAAAAAAAAAAAATAATGTATTTTGGTTTTCTAATATATATAATCAATTATATTTTACAATATAATTAATTAAATTATAATTATATTCTAACAATGGTGATAATTCAGTTCAACAAAAATACTGATAATTTGATAACGGCAGGCACATTGATCTATTAGTAAGTACGACATCTACAACTATTTGTTAATGGCAGGCACATTGATACCAATAAAAGATAAACTCAGTACCAGCATTAGTGACGGAAAAAAATTAAGACTAAACTCAAATTATTCAACCAAAAAATACAGTAAGTAGCAGAACTAATGACGAGAAAAAAAAAATCATCGATTATCAGCGACGAGCATCTTCGTTAGATGCAAATCAGCATCGAAGAAAAGATCATCATCATCAGCATCGAGCACCCTCCTCATTAGAGGCGGAACCTTGTCACCAGCATCGAGCACCCTACTTAGAGGCAAAATCACAATATTACCGTTTCTATTAATATCGGACAAACTGAATCTCAGTTTGAAGATGCGGGGGGCAGTGCTTCTCATCATCTTCATCCTCGTCGGTAGTCGTTTTGAGGCATCGGTCGCTAAATATATCTGCTGCTTCCACTTCGATGTACGTTGGATACTGGCTTTTTTATTCTCAGCGCGCAGTTTCAGCCTTGCGGATATTTTGTCACGGCGATAACTGGATTCCCTTGTAAATCCTCTGGTTCTGCTGCCGCTATCGTTTTCGACGTTAAGGGCTTGAGATAGAGCTGTAAGGTCAAAACACGACGATGATTCATCATTGTTGGAATTGGAATCGGAATCGGAGATAGCATTGTTTAGAGCAGTAGAGAGGCTTGTTAAATCAAAAGAGGAAGCGTCACGTTCTGTAATCTTAACCATGATTATTTTGTTTTATATGAATGGATCAAGAAAACAAAATATTAATTAAGCTTTGTAGTGCAGCGTCATTATATACACATATATATAGTACAACGCTAGAATCCTAATTCCTAAATACGCTTGGATAGGAACACTAATTGGTAATTAGCAACGCTAGCATTATCCTAATCAATAATGGATTTAGTTTTGAGTTGATCGGGTTGGGCCACAGCTTATCGGCCCAATGTCAATGAGCCAATTAAAACGACGGCGTTTTGGATATTTGGAGGACGCTGTATTTATTTTAATTTTTTTTGTTCATCTTGTCCACAAGTCTAGGGTTTTGAACTTAGTGCGCAGGAACATCGACCATGCAACTCACTCTTGAATTCGGGTATGTCTTTATTATTATTATTTTTTTGAATTTATATGCAGTGTTGATTGGTTTGCCTTGTGAAATTATTTGTCCGTCTTCATCAAATTGTCTTCTCAAATTCAAGATCGATAAGTATGTGTGTTTTTTAATGCTGTTGATATGAGAATAGCAATACTGATATTACGAGTGTGATGCAGCGGGGGGCTAGAGCTGCTTCTGCGTGATTCAGGAAAGATTCACAATGTCAATGTTGATCCAAAAAATGGAGCTGATAAGGTAAGCTTCCATTTTGAATAAACAATTGAAAAATATGCATATTAAGTAGCGATGGTAGTACACTGCTAAGTCATGATTTTGGTTTTTAACGAACAGTTAACCATGAAAGATTTGCTTGCTTGGGTTTCCACCAATTTGATCAAGGAAAGACCTGAAATGTTCATCAAAGGCGATTCTGTGTAAGGCTTAATTTTTTTTTTTTTCGCTTTTTAGATGGAGGAGGAATAGCTGGTTTAGTCAGAACATGTAGTCCTGTAAAATATTGCTATTGTCATATAACAGACTTGATTTCTGTTTTGTCATTGTTCTGTTTTAGTATAATATATGCAAAGTTGTTGGTTTTGTTGCTCAGGAGACCTGGTGTTCTGGTTCTTGTGAATGATTGTGATTGGGAGCTTAGTGGCCTGCTTGATACCACACTGGAAGAGAAGGACGTAGTTGTTTTCATTTCAACATTGCACGGCGGATAGTAATACAGGCATCTTTCAGATTATGAACAAATGTTACATTACAGCCATATGCTTCAGTGGTTATAGGAAGGATACGTGATGATTTTTGGCTATTCCTGTCACCAACTTAACTTTTCTCCTGCTCTATCCTACGGTTTTGAATTATGTGCATTGGTGCTGCTAAGCTATACATTCTGATGTATTACATGTAATCTACTTTTTTTTTTAAAAAAAAAAAAAAAAGAAAAAGAAAAAATGAATAGCTAATGCTTGCAGTCTTTTATAAAATGGCTGTTACCACTCTGTACAATTAAGAAACCTCACCTGGTGATGCTCGTCGATTGTGCATCACAGCATTGTGTTCTCATTTGTAGCATTCTCTCGTAAAAGGACTAGGCTCAACTCTGAAGCTATGCTTTTCAAAGTAGTAAAGCCAGGAACTCTTACATTTAGTCAAGGGAGCTTGTTGTTGGTCAAAATGAAGGCCATCTGGCCATGGTATGTAATTGAATAAGTGCCCAAGTATTTTTCTGTATTAGGTTCGTTGAATTGATATCTGCGTTACCATGATTGGTTTTGATCACATACAAGGTTAAAAATATGAAATAAAATGGTGAAGATGTTGAGAGTGAGACTTGAATCCACGCCCTTTGGAACCAGAACCTTAATCTGGCACGTTAGATCAACTCGGCCATCTCAACGCTCAATGTTGTAACAATTATGCTCCACAAGCCATAGCAAAGGAATAAATTGAAATTTAACAATTATACTCCACAAGCCGCAGCAAGGAATAAACTGAAATTTCTATTGTAGAGGTTGCTCAAAGTCACCCTTGAGAGGTCTAAATGGTACAGAAAACAATGGCCTAGCAATAGCTAATGGGAGCTATTGTAGGGCACTCTTATAATGTTAAAAAAAAAAAAAAAATTACCACTTATTTTTTAGTAAAAAGTACAAAAAATTCATAAGTAAATTAATCAACCACAAAAAAGAAAATCATAAATAAATCAATCTACAAATGACATCATTCAGAAATGAGATAGAAGATCCACTTTTTTTTGTGGTTGAAGTAAGCAGATGCCGTCTAATTCGAATCTCAGATTAAAAAAAAAAAAATGTGTGAGCAGACACTTAAGCCAATTGCTTTCCTTTCCGAAGTTTTTCTAGTTCTGCTTCAGCATCTGTCAACTGCTGCCTTAAGGTAGATACCTTTTGTTCCAACCGTTCCACTGTGAGTTCACTGGTGGAGGGTTGATATGGCGTCAGAAAATGGCTTGAGAAAGCTTTCAGCGCTTCAACCCCAGTAACCTGTTAAATCCAGGTCTCAATAATTAAAAGCAGGTAACTTACAAACATATGCACAATGCTTACACTCATCTACACAGCTGACGAATTCAGAATGTCATAACAAGACAAGATCATAAGAGAAACAAGTATAAATTACATGCAATGAAATGCATATACCAAAGGAAAGATTCACATGTTCTCATTAAAAATGTATGGAAACTAATAGAAGAATTTCAAAACAGCTATAAGTTAGAAATGAACTTGAGCCTTTTTCCCCCCCTTAAATTAGCTTTTAAATCATAAAGAATTAAGATATCCCTAGTAAAATTCTATAGCTTATGTGATGCAGCGGAATAATAAATTGAGTAGATGATTAGTGTTGGAACAATAGAAAATAATTAGAGTTAACAACCTCTAAATTATTATTAAATTGAAATCAAAACAAAAGTAATATGAAACAACTCTCTGCAGGCTCCTTGTTTATAGTACTTGGAGGAGTAAATCCTAAAGGAATAAATAATACTAATAAAAGAAAAAAACTAGACAAGAAAACATAAATCCTAACCCTAGAAGGAACCCTTCCTAAACAAATAAAAGACTTCCTCAGCAAAAGACCTAAATTACTCCTAAATAAGAATTCTAATATTAATATAATTATATGAAAAACTAAATGTAAACAAACTCCTAATTCAACCAGGATGCTCCTGCATCATTATGCCACCAAGCAGTTTACCTCTTCTGGCAGCAACGGCAGCTTGGTGATGTTAAAGTCATCATATAACATGTAGAACTGATCAACATACTTTTGTTGCATCCGCATTCTTGCTTTGAGAAGTTTGGATTCAACATCTACAACATGACCAGCGAATAATTAGGGCTTTTGGTGTTTTATTGAAACAAGAATATAAAACATGAAAAGAAGTGTAATGAAAATATAGTAATAATACCTTCTTCATCATAAATGACTTGATTAATGATAATGTTGTGGGTATCTATCTCAAATTTGGTAAGTTCCTGCACCAGTCTCTCTGTTTCATAGAGAGAGAGAAACTCCGGAATGCAAACACAGACAAAGGTTGTCAAATCCTGGAAAAGAAAAATACAATTGCATCAAAAAAAAAAAAAAAAGAAAGCATAGTGAAATGAAAATAATTCAAAGGTGATCCCAGAGAATGGAATCTTCAACAGGAAAATAAAATTCCAGATGAATTATGGAATACAAGACCAGAATTTCACTTCAGCAATCCTAGGTTTCATGCAAATCAAATATTGAAGAAATTTAGCTCATCTAAATCAAGTAAAAAAATAAATAACAGAGTTTCCTCATTCCTTAACAATAAACAGTAAGATGAAAGGATCAAAAACTATACTCAAATATAAATTATTAATATTATGATATTATATAAGACAATGAACTATATATAGATAAATATCCAGGTAACCCTATTATCACTTCATGATCTTCCAGCATTCTGGCCTGTTTGATTGTTCTATACAGTTCAGACACCTTTTCTCAAAATCTTGACCAAAGAACATGAAGTTCAACTCTCCATAACAAATATGTGATCAATCAAAACAAGCTTCTAACAAAATCAGTAAATAATCAATTATACACTATAAAAAAATCACAAAATGGAATATCTTACTGGGTCTTTGAATTGCTTATTGACTTGTTCAATCACATCTTTCATGCCCTCAAGCCTTCCCAAAAGAGCATCTTCACCAAATTCATCATCCATACCAAAGAGACGGGTCATCTGCCACAAACAGTTTCATTTTATATGAGTTATGTCAATATATTAGTAATAGCCCATGATTACAAGAAACAAAAAGATAATTAGTAATTGTCAATGGTTACAAGTAAAAAAAAAAAAAGATAGATGTAGAATGAGTTCCAATTCAAAACTTCAATATAATGCCACAAAATGACCCTCTACTTGAGTTCTGATGATGTTGTTGAAAGAGATACCTGATTCAATAAACCGCCGAATTTACTTTTCAACGACATTATCTTATGAAGCCCCTTCTCTAAAGTTGAAGGAAATTGTAATAGCCGGAGTGTATGACCAGTTGGAGCAGTATCAAACACAATAACAGAATAATCCATTGTTTGAACCAATCTGCAGGGAAATAGTTTTTGCATAAAGCATTAGGTGTGGCAATTGGAAGAAATTGTAATAGCATTACATCGGGCAAAATCTAAGAAAAAAGTAATCATCATGTATCTCTGAACGATACATTTGGTAAAAATAGGGAAAACATCTAAGCATTTGTGATTGAGGAAATCGTCCAGCAAAATTGCAAGATGCATTTGTTTACATCTAGTGTTGATGTATGTTTATACGGTTGCATATTGATTAAAATAATAAAGACTAGTGATTAAGCAGCTGGAATATGGTAATGCAAAGATCTAAAGAACCTTCTCACACAGATCTGAGCAATGATTCACTAACAAACAAAAAGGCAATTTGCAATTAATATAGAACAGCTGAAAACTAGTAATATCAAGTGGTTACAAAATACTTATAATGATTAATCCATTGAGGACGAGCCAACTTGAGAGACATGTATTGAAACAGCTAACTCCTGACAAATGCTTATAATTATCAAAGGTCCATAGGACAGTTTTCTAGGAGGTAAACTTTTCTGAAATTTCAACACCAACTGAGGAATTAATAATTCACCAAATGCATTTGGATGTTAAAAAATTATCAGGTTAGGAGAAACATAGTTCTCACTTTAGCATTTCTGCAAAGCTCATAGCCTCATCAATTCCAGGAATTGCATTAGCTAGCTCAGAAAACACACTGTCCATTCCATCACCACCCCCTACTTCTTCATTTTCAACATTAGGATCCACTTCCTGCAAAAAACAGAACAAACAGACAGCAATATTTCAGATACCAAAACAACATAAACAAATCAAGCAAACAAAACAATAATAAAAAGCATTAAAATAAATAAATAAAACCCCATTCTGTACAAAAATCTTTATCCAAAAGATTCTTTTATCTTCTGAATTTCTTCAAATAGAAAAACCTTTTTCATAAATTAACCATTAAAAAAAAACTGAATTCATTAACTGGGTATCTCTAAACGCATCCCAACCACACAAATTCAAACAAAACAAAAAATACCCACAAACATAAAAACAAAAAGATTGCAAATTTAAAGGCAAAATTAGGAAGTGTTAGTGTTACCATAGCATAAAGATTGGTAAAGCCATTGACCAAAGTAGGAGTCTTGGTGAATCGCTGTTGAAAGGCATCGCTAAGATTATGAGCTGGATCAGTGGATATAATTAAAACAGAGGATCTGACCCTCGAAAGAAGGATCGATAGAATTGAACTGCATGTCGTTTTGCCAACACCCCCTTTCCCTCCGACGAACACCCACTTGAGGGTATCTTGTTCCAGTATGTTCTGTACGCTTCCTTCTGGGATCTCTTGATCATCTGTCGCCATTTTTTTTTTCCTAAGGGAAGCTTTTGCTTTGCTTTTGGCCTTCTTGTTGTTAAATGCCAATAAATATTCTGCCCCTTTAGCTCCAAAATCAGCTATAAATCCCACTCCATTTAGTAGCCCAAACAGTTTTCAGAGTTTTTGTTCAATTTTTTTGTTTTGTTTAGGAACGGCGCATGATATATGTATAATAGAAACTTTTGCTAATGTGCACGTGTTTAATTATATATTTTCAATAATGTAATTTGGAAATTTTCATAGATTTAATTTACATAATTAAAATTTAACATTTTAATTTTACAAATTAATTGATTAAATAGTTATTATCATCATTTATTTGTGTTGGTTGAAATAAATTGACAGAGAGCAATTCTTAATTAAACAACATTTCAAATTTTAGTTATAATGCGGTCCCATTAAATTGGATTAGTTCTACGCATTAAGTTAAATTGAATCCTAAATTAGAACTAAAAACGCTTTAATTTCAAATTAATTGAGACTAATTATATGATTTTTTTTTTATATACTTCAATTGGTTGTGCCCATGGTAAATGGCAGATAACAAAGCACTAATGGATACTTAAATTAGTAATGAGAAGTTGGGATCTTGGACAACTTGTTGTGTAGAAAGTGTTAAATTAGTAATAAGCAAAGTTCAGAAGCTGTACAAAACTATATATTACATTTAGTAGAGAGAGTTATAGGTGAAGCAGGTTGCAATAATGGAAGAGATACAGATGAAGAGTGAAGGAAGTAGAGTAGCATTCAAGAGGCAATTTTCACCCAAGTACCCAAAAAATGTTATAGTTCCATCTGCTATTACTCGAGCCAAGGTCCCTGCTTCAGTTGATAGCAATCCTCCATTGTAGGTTCCACGAGAAAGCCTGGATGACATGACCCGAGATAGGAGTGACAAGTTCACACCTGGAGCAAAATGAAGCATGTGAATGTTAAATAAATCCTTGCAGGGTATAGCCAAGAATATATACACCACCTGTTAAGCTTTTCATGTTTAAGAAGCAGAAAATTTACCTTCAAGAACTTCAGCTGATACAAATGTGATCAATGCTGAGCCAACATATTGAGGCACAGAATAAGGGACAAGTATGTTGAAGCTTAACAGTATTCCTATGCACACCATAATTTCTGATGCCAGTAGAACTTGCCTGCAACCACATTTTTTTCCAAATTATGAATAACCTGGGAATGCATCTATGTGCAGTTTTGATTAGGTCCTGGAAACTCTAATTCTTGATTAAGAAAGAACCAAATAAGTAGCTGATTTTTGTATCCAGTTCTAAAGGTTTACCTCTCTTCAAACATGTTACTGATGTAGTTTCCAACAACCACATTTACAGGAAGCACTGTTAGCCCAAGACATGCAAGAAAGATTGCTACACTACTGGTCGACCAGATAAAGTAATGTCCAGTGATGATACTTGATCCAGCAAGTAAAATCTCCATTGCATATTTGAGCATAAAATAAATGAACAGCTGCACCTGATGGGTATTAGCATGATTAAGTACAAGATCCATAGTACCATAGCCCAGAGAATGGAATGAACACACATGTCCAACAGAAACGAAAATTTGATGTTTGACACATAATGCATAATGCATACAATTAAAACAGCATAGTATCTCACTTTCACGGATGGTGTGAGCAAACGGTATGCTGACACAATTGAAGTAACAGGTTCTTGAGTTCCTTCAGAATCTTCATCGCAATCCTCAAGTTCTTGGTTTGTATCTTCATTTTGATGCTCAGATTCTGATTTTAAAAGTAATGGCTGGGTAAAACCACTTTCGACAGCATGACCATTTACTAGCAGCCCTGAATAAAGAATGTGAAATAAAAAAGTAAATGTCATGGTTAAAAAACTGAAAGAGATTACTTGAATTTTTAAATGCAAAATACTGAGTTGCGGCTGTATACATATGAAAAACTGAACCTAGAATTGGTTACTGCTATACTTTGATTCATTAAGTCTAGGTGGTATATTTCTACACAGAATCTGCACTGTCCTCTCTAATCTATGCGCCGAATAATGAATGCAATAAAGGTAAAAAATGACAGGAAAAAGAGCAAAAGCTCAATCATGTTGGCGTACCAGAATCAGCTCGTTGTGGCACAAGTTCTTTAGACTCGAGAGTAGGTTCTCTAAAAGAAATCCAGAGCCATACTAGGTAGACAAGCCATGAAAATGCCATCACCCAGCCAGGTAAAGTATCTTCATTAAATGTAAGTTTGAAAATCTTAAAGTTAGTTTGAAATAAGCAAGCAAGAGCTGGGCCACATGCCATTCCAAGTGCGCCAGCGCTCACAAAACCTGCAGAAGCCTGCATTCGCAGTTTAAGTGGTACACAGTCACTGATGTAACGCCTGTTAACAGCCCTTGCAGAACCTAACCTGAAATATTGATCACATTACCATACAGATTAAAAGAGTAGAACCAACAAAAGAGTCCTATTGTATAAAAGCATTAAGACGCCGCACAGGAATGCACAAAAGAATCACATTGTCTCGCTTCATTGCTCAAGCAAATGAGAGCATCAGTGAGATCACTCACCCACAGAAAAGCCGGCCAATGAGGAGGACTGATACTGAATTCAGATCATAAGCCAGTGCATACAAGGTGTTCCCCACCAGAAGAACGATGCTACTAAACAAAAGAGGTCTTAAATATGACCTATTTGACCATGCACTAAAATATACTGAAGAGAACACCTGTGCAACAGCCATGGATCCAATGATGACACCACAAACAGTTGCTGCAGCTCCAAGGCTCAGGGAGTAGTTATCTGCTGTTGGGACAATAATATATGTGTTCACCATGTAAAGAAACGTATTTACCAAGTTGAGAAGAAGTGACATAAAATGATAATTTTTCTCAATAAAACTGTCTTCTGATGGAGTTGGTAAATCCTCTTCCATAATGAATGCATGCTTCCCCAAGTACTCGAGAAAACTTGTGGAGGTTGATAGCTTGTTTACAGCTGCTTTAATTGAATCAATGACTGGATCCTGCAGAAGTATCCATCAAATTGGAATCAAACATGCAATGCAAGGTACTTCCAAAATCAATAAAATGATTAATGATGTGCATTACATGGATAATCAAATTCAAGAAACATTTCATTGTTCATAAGTAAAAATGCTTATACTACTGCGTATAATTTTCAATAGATATGAGGAAAAACCGGATGGGATAATGAAGGTTGATCATATATTGATATGTAATTCCCTTCGTGATCTTGAAGATCTGCAAGATTTCGAGATATGGCTCCAACAACAGCCCCAATACCCTGCAAGTTCAACCATTTCATATCAGGTACCCATACAACACAAAACTGCAGCGTAACAAGCAAAAGAAGATTACAGATGGTAAACTTTAAAAAAATCAGTGAAGAACATTGATTGTAGTTGGGTGTATTACCACATGCTTGAACACCTGTCGCAGTTGGGAATATGGATGGTTGGCACGGGTTTTGACATAGTAATCAGTGAATCTAGAACCAAAACGCTTATCAAATTTCTTCAGAATCTTTCTCAAACCAGTAGCATTTATGTCAACAAAAAAGAGGAGCTTTAAGAGATCGTGTCCAACTGCTCTATATGCTTCTCGCAGTTCAGATATTTTATATCCATCCGATTGCTGTAAAAAAGCATCATGCTGTTCTCCAAGATTTAACAATTTGCTTGCCAGTAGTCCTTGTTGTTGTATCAGAAACAAGACAATCTTTTCAATCTGCAAGTGTGAAAAAAAATGCAGAGAAAAATAAAATGTCTTTTGTAATCAATCATTCTATGTAATGCAATCTATAAATACCAAGAAAGAAGGTATCTTTTCTCAAACAGCTGTGAGATAATATGGAGAACCAGGCTCCATGAATGGGAATATCATGCTACAAGGTTCAGAAACACGTATTAAGAGCATTGCAGAATCTGAGATACTAGAAGATCACTTGGCTGAGCATGCTTTTCCCATTGAGTTTGTTTCAGCTCGTGTTTGGGAAGTCCATAGTTGCTAGAATTAGATTCTTGAACACAATGCATTTATAATCCAATTGAACACAGTTCACCCCAAACAAGGCAATCATGAAGTTTCCAAGAAATATTTTGAAAAAATAAACAAAAATTAAGATAGAATTATACGTTGCGAATATGCAAGATAGAGCTTGAATTGAAATTCATACAAAGTATGTTCCTAGCTAGATTCACCTTGCACTTCTTTAATTATGTACAAAGGCAAGAAAAAAAACCTGATAATCGAGCATTCTAGAGAAGTCCTTGAGAACATATTGTTGATTCTCAGCTCCAACTTCAACTTCTTGTGTATATCGGTTGAGTTTCTTCTTCAGTAACTTATAGCTAATATAGTATCTGAAAACAAACATATTGGGATCAATCTTCAGTTCAAAAAAATGATCTTTGAAACAGTGCAAAGCCAAAAATATTTTGTAAGCTAAAACTGAAACAACTCATTTGCTTAAAGGGCTGTCACTGTCAGAGACATACTCTCGCCATTCTTGGATTTGATTTTCTTTCAATTTCTTCCCAAATGCAACCATCTTTAACAACCAAAACAACCCAACTGCAAAATTAAAAAATACATATCACAAATACATGAGAAAACTAATACAAAATAGACATAGTCTGTCCTGAATCACCAGTGCACATCATTATGTTACTTGAATCAAGAACCGAAAGAAAAAAAAAAAAAAAAACCAATTGAAGTGGAACAAAAAACTACAGATTGGATCACAGATGACTTGACATGTTATCAAATTCAAAAGGGTATAAAGAGCAAGCGGAGCCGTCGCCAAATTCCAAAGCTTTAGCGACAAATGATATTGCCTACGCGTGAAATTATATAAATAAAATTGAAAAGAGGACACCGATCAAACAGGGGATGTGCTTGCTCAAGAATTTAAGCATGTAACTCCAGAACAGCGAGAATAGACTCAATGAAATGTAAATGGAAGGAGGCCTGAATCTCGAGAGTGAGAAAAGCGCGAAATTTGGAATATAGTTCCAAAGAAATCAATTTACGAGAAACAGGTATGCAGGTCACGTGACAGTCATTTGTTACCGATAGCAGAATACTGGTGGCGAATTACTTCATTTATGTCGCCAAATATTTTTTTTATCGTCGTCAAATATGTTCAATGGGATGAACTATGAAGTGTAGCTCAACCGTAAACGATCATCACCTAAAACTTTCGAAATGGTACTCTTGACGAAATTTATGATTGTCACTGAATATTTGCTACAGTGACGATGGCTAGTGAACATATAGCTAACGTTGCAAAGCTAAATGATTTAGTGACAATAAAAATTGTCGTAATAGATGACAAATTATGTTTGGAATTTTGTTATAGAATATATATTTATTTATATTTAATATTATATATATTATATATTATATATTATATTTATTATATTTAATATATTTTAATTTTTATATTAAATATATTAATATAATAATAATAATAATATATTTTATATTTTATAATAATATGAAATTATATGGTAAAGATATGTATATATGCACAGTTAAAATTTTGGTAAGGATGCATTTTTCATATATATCTCATAGCATATTTCACCCAAAAAGGAATCAATGGAATTTTTTTACTTTTCATTTGATCATTTTAGATAGAATTTTGTTCTCTTTTGTAAGCGAAGAAATATATCATCCTTTTGTATCTATGACCGAATAAAAAAATTGGATTGATTAATGATAAATTTTCAATTCTATTTGATAAAATTATGAATTAGTAACTTGAATTACTAACAAGTAGAGATTTTTATTTTATGTATATCTTGCAGGAACAACACTTTAACTTGAAATTATTTTTTTGTTTTAAACTTATCATTTTATTTTAAAAATTTATATTCACAAGATGAGGGAGATGATTTGTATAAATAAGAGAGCCCTGCACCAAATATAAGAGAACATGGAATATATCCCTCTAAAATCGATCCTTATTTGAAGTTTGCATGTGCAAACTATAAATATGTGTACAAAAGAGAAGATGGAATTATATATATACATATAAAATGAGCAATCTGAAATGTACCCATAGCTAGTTGCATGCACTTAATGGTAGTAGAAGTAGTTGATGGCTTACAGATTGAGCTTGAAGGCGATGAACTAATTTCTACTTCACTGGCTCTGCTTTTATTGCTTTGTGCTTCCACCAAGTCTTGTTGTGGTAGAGGAGAGTGAAACAAAGCCAACACTTCCCTTCAAATAGCTAACAAGTGCAGGGCTAGCTGAGGAGAGAAATAGCTATGTCCGGCCACCATACAACACGTGTCAAAATTTCCTTGATGGAGTTGTCTCTTAGAATACTGAAAGGTCACTATAACAACTTTAAATTACGAAATTAATTATATGAAAATGCATGTGATGGCAAATAGCAAAAGGAAAAAATCTCACTGTGATCTCTACTTTTTTGGAAGTCTTTGCAACTTCAACGACACAATATTAGTTTTTTGAAGTAACGTTTAGTGATGGTATATTCCGTTGGTATAAAAATAATTGAAGGGGTGAAACCAAAGGGAAAACTCCACGTACAATTCACTAATATGTTATAAAAATTTAGCCTTAGATTTGGCCGGAGAGGGAACAAGACAGCCTGAACTGAAAAAGAAACAAGAAGGGTATCTTGCATTGCATTGCATGAATAATATATGGATCACTAGCGCCACACAAAATATTGAAGCATTAATTTACAAAAAAACAAGAATGTCATTGTAAAAAATATTTGAAATTACAACTTTATGCATCTTATATGGGGGATATTCACATGCTTATTCTCTCTTTTGCAGTCCACAAAACCTATGCCTCTTGAATATTCTACGTATCTACTCCTTCCCCTTTTTTCTTTTTCATTCATCTTAATTATTTATATATCTATATGTATAACATTATTCTTTATATATGGAGAGTAATTAAATCAATTCAACATTTGTGATTAAATTGGGGTAAAAATAATTAATTTTTATTGGTTTAAATGGTGAAAATTTTGAATTTTTTCAAATAAAGTTGAGTTTGTTATACGGAAAATGTTGAAAATTTTTTTGCCTCACTTGTAAAATTCACCTAATTTATATTTCGAAATGATAAAAATTTATGTACTTATCAAATACGAGAACATAAATGAAAAAGAAAATAATAATAATAATAATAGTAAAAAGAGAATATGCCTTCATGAGTGGAGAAATCAAATCAATTATCATAGTTATACTAGTTAGGTTTGTTGAAGAAGGGAAAATGGTTAACACCAAATCAAGTGTAAGCTAAGTGATTAAAAAAGCTGCTTTTTCTTACCC
>CATIWO010212663.1:0-12047 GCA_949673435.1 Macaranga tanarius
CCGATGCAGCGGCTCTAACATATATAAAGCATGCAAGCCTTGCATTATCTGTCACACACTCGGAAATACATTTAACTTTGATACATAAAGAAAGATGGCAGATATTGCAACAAATTGGAGAGCTCTTAGCGGAGATAACGATTGGAAAGATCTTTTAAACCCTATAGATAATAATCTCCGGCGCTATCTTATTCACTATGGTGAATTCACAAGAGCTCCTGCTGATTCTTTCAATGATGTGAAAGTATCTGATGGATATGCGCTATCTTTATATCCACCTGAGGTATTGTTCACTCGGGTTGGCCTACAAAATGGCAACTCCTTCAAGTACCTTGTGACTGACTACTTCTATGCTTCAGAAACTGATGCTTTTAAACAATACCTTCCTGCAGTATCCTCTTATATTGGGTTTGTTGCTGTCAGTACTGATGAAGGGAAGCTTGTTTTAGGAAGAAGGGATATTATAGTTTCCTGGAGAGGAACAACCTTGGACATTGAATGGTCTCAGGATGCTCTTTTTGATCAAGTTTCAGCTACTGGCATGTTTCCAGGTTCAAAAGCTATGGTGCATGACGGATTCTATCATATCTACACAAATAAAGATTCAACCTCAAAGTACAACAAAATGAGTGCTAGAGAGCAGGTACGTATAGTAAATATCTTGATATGCATATGAAGGTTATAATTAATAGTTCCATGTGTGTTCACGGAATATATATTCATGTTTTTGTTGTACACTTATGTCCAGGTTCTAGCTGCTCTTAGAAGACTTGTGGACAAATACTATAAAGCTGATCCAAATGAGGCTGTGAGCATAACTGTAATTGGTCACAGCTTGGGTGCAGCTCTTGCAACCTTGAACGCAGTGGACATAGTTGCCAATGGATATAACAAGCCGACTGGATCTACCACTGAATATCCTGTGACATCCTTTGTTTTTGCCAGCCCTCGCGTAGGAGACAAAGGCTTTCTTGATGTATTCTCAGGACTCAAGAATTTTCATCTCTTACGCATAAGAAATGCTCAGGATTTTATTCCTGACCTTCCTCCGAAGGAAATATTAGGCGTTTCTTATGAAGATATTGGTGTGTTGCTTGACATTGATACCAGCGTTTCACCATATGTAAAGCCAGCAACTTTCATGGAACCCCATGATCTGAACCTTTACGCTCATGGAATTTCAGGTTATCAAGGGAAGGATAAAGAATTCAAAGTGGTTGTTAATTTTGATCTTACCCTTGTGAATAAATATAACGATCTGTTAGTGGACGATTGCAAGGTGCCTCCTAAATGGTGGAGCAATGTTCTCAATAAAGGTATGTCTCAAATGGATGATGGATCTTGGAAGCTGCATGTCTATGTGCCTGATCCTCCAAGCGACGATGTTTCTGAGAATGGCACCGAGTAACAATCTCATGCCACTATCACTGGTGTTGTGACATGCAATTGGCACTAAAAAAGTTATCAGTTTGTGGGTACAATAAATAAACTCCTACTCTGCATTATATTATATGCAGTGCATGGATCAGTTTGGACTTGTGGCTGTTGCTTAATTTCTATTGTTCCTAAGTCTTTGGTGCATTCTCCGTGTACTTCATATATATATATATATATACACCTAAGTTTCAACTTGCTTTTGCTATTACTGTGATTGTAGCTTATATTTTTCTGATGTGTTCGACTTAATTAATTTGCTTGCTCTAACTATAAGAGGGGGCTTATGCTTATATGAGGGGATCTTGATCCATGGGATGTGCTTTTTTTTTTTTCCAAACACAAAATTTTCATTAATAAAAATAGAAATTAAACAAAAAAAACAAGTAATTTAAAATACGATACAAAATATTGCTCAGTATAGCACAATAACATGCACAAAGACAAGAAAAATTTAACCAAGTTATAACAAATTATTCACTTGAATAACCATTTAAACTCTTCACAAAACGTTATTCTTTTTCCGTCCTTATAATAATGTAGAGGTTTTTCACATTTTAAGTCTCCAAGACAAAAGAAGGATTTTTTATGGCTAGCGAAATTGCCACACATCCTTTATAACACTTTCTTTCAACATACTAGTTAGAGTTTGTTAAAAAAAACTAAGGATAATCATTAATAATTGTCCACCATCCCTTATAATCTCTTTAATAATTTGGAGCTATTTAGCTAAATTGTTGTTGATAGTTGATTGATACTATGTGTTTGATAAAATTATAATAATTGTTGCTAATAGTATATGTAACTATAGACATAGATATTAATTAATTTATATATAAATAATTATACTCTATAATTATTTTTTAAATAATAAATTATACGTGTATGTGTTTTATTATTATAAATGTTAGATGTAAAAATAAAAATTGTTTATACTTATAATTATAAACATTGATAGTAATTTTTATTTTTAGTAAATTTTTGGCACTAAAATTTGAATGAAGTATTAATGTTTGTTATTATTAATATTAAAATTTATGAGTTTTGAATTTTTTTGTTAATATAATTTTCAATATTTTTGTTTGTGTGAATTTTGTTAGTAAATATATGATTAACTTTGTTATTAAGTTAAAAAAGCGTAAAATAGTAAATATAGCGGTTAGTAAAAAATTACAAATTAGAGTTTGTTTATATCTTAACTATCAGCTAATAATTTAAAAAGTAAAATTATTTTAGCTATTAGGGAATGAACAACTAATTAGTTGATCCCAACACTTAAACCAAAAAATAAATAATAATTTACAAAAAGTAGATAAATTCTTTTAAAAAAATGAATACTAAAAGCAAAATAAAAAAAAAAAACTAATTAAATAAAAAAACAAAATGGAGGGACCATTAAGAGACAAATAGCTGGCAAACACCCCTCAACCTGAAAATAATTTTTACTTTCTTTTCTCTCTCCCTGCCGGCAGCTTCAACTCTTCCCGTGCGGTGTATTTAATTAACTAATACTTCTATGGACATGCATGAAATTCAGCTTTTTGCCGAAAATATTTTTTTGCAACATGAGAACACAAGTTACTGAGTAGCTGCTATATTATATTAAATTATATATATATATATATATATATATATATATATATATATATATAAACAGCAAAAGCAATTAAAGACTTGTCAAAGCAACATTGAGGGAGTGGTTCATATATATATATATATATAACAAATGTAACCCATATAGAATAAATAAAATTTTCTCGAATGTAACCTACAACTTTCTTTAACCTCTTGTTATATAGCATTAATTATATTAAGTCCCAGATTTGAATTTTAATCTCTTTTTCTTTCATGTAATCAAAGGAATTAAGAAGACAGATAATCAACCAATGTAAATTTAAAATTCTGTGGAAGATATTAATTGTTGTTCTCTATAATCTTCATTAATCTTTATCCCTATCCAATAAGAAAGATTGATTAGTTGCTAATTTTTGAGTGTGAAATTTGTGCGGTGCTTATTTACTCCAGGTTTTTCTTTTTTACTTCGAGTATCAATTAAACAAACGTTGATTGAGCTCATTATGAGTTTTATGAATACGATAATCAATTTGTCGAAAGAAAAAAAAGATCCAATACTAATTTTAATCAACAACCATATCTGTATGAGATGGAACTAAACAAGGATGGAGATAGTGAAATTTCAGTAGTCTAATAGCAATATTGTATAATTATGAGTTCAATTCATATCTTTATAATCTCTTCCCCTATGAAAAACACAGGACGAGACCTAGTTGGATGGTCCTAACAAAATCGGGTACTTATGAAACAAGCATGCGGTGCATTGCTAATCACACGCTCTAAAACAAAAACACATAACAGGAGAGACAAAAACAAAGAAAATATTTGATCTTGGACTTCTGAATCTTGGACTTCTGAATAAATATAAGGGATAAGTAAAAAAGATATTTAATATATTTATATTTTCAATTTTGTGATATTTTTATGACACTTTTAATACTACTATGTGGTTATGTTATTAGTAATTAATAAACAAAATCCGTTTAATAATACTAATATGACGGTTGACAAATCAGGTACCACGTGAGCATGTCTCTAAATACATCCATCGGAAGTCAATAATTTTGGCTGCTAATTGCTAACAGTATAACAATACTATTATACTAAAGGTCGTGAAAATATCATAAAACCGAAACTGTAAATACCCTAAACTATAATTTTTTTTTTTTACTCATTTCTAAATATAATGATACGTTAATGGATAATTTTAACCTGTCACCTCAATGGTGGGCTTAATGTGATCAATAAAGGTATGGTTCAAATCCACAATCGATTACCGATGAGATCTAGTCCGAGGCCCTAGAACCGTCAGGTTTCAGATTCAAATCCTAGGGTTATATATTTGCAATAGTTTGTGATAGTTATATTTGTAATAATTTTAATTGTTATAAATATTGTAATAGCTTGTTACAATTTGTGATAATCAATGCAGATCACTACTAATATTGTTGTCAGCTACTATGTAGTGTGTAAGTTTCAAATATATAACCCGACTAAAAAAAAATCCACAATCGATCCTGGAAGCTGCATGTCTATGTGCCTGATAAACCAAGCATTGATGCTTCGGATAATGGTCCCGAGTAATAACTTCATGTCAGTATTGCTATTCTTTGGCGACAATTTAATTTTGTCACTAAAAATGGGGGTAATTTACATTCACGGTACCCAGGTTTTGGTCTAGGTACTACCACGGTACCCAATTTTCAAATTGTAATGTAAAACTCTCTTACCTTTTATTTAAGTCCCAATATAGTGCCCAGACTAATTTTTCGACCGGCGAAGATGATGTAGCGCTGACATGGTGGCTGATGTGGGTCAAAAAGTACAACGTGACGCCACATCATATGTCATGTCATCATTTTTTTTTGAAAAAAAAATCCTTTTCCTTTTTTTTCCTCTTTCTCCTCTTCCTCACTTTACTCTTTTTCGTCTTCTTCATCTAATTACCATGCAACATGGATATCATTATCCTGCAAAACCAAACAAATCACACAAGTATAATGAGCAACACAGATGCTCTAATCTACCAAATAGAAACACAGCACATAGAAAACAAAGTAACATAGTCCATACCACCATTCTTGGTATGTTTATTCCCAGGCAACTTACTCCTCTGCGTCTTGTAACCCTAAGCTTTCTCTCTAACTTTAGATCAAATCCATCGTACAAGCCCCATTGCTCTCCAATCTCTTGCTTTGTGCTGGTCACCAACATCTCAGTTGTATCTAACCCAACTCTTCAGCCTCAAGGTCCCAGAGAAATGTGATGCAACATCTCCAGCATCATCATAGTGGCCATGAATCATATATGGCCAAGTTGGCTTTCCCCCATTGACCTGTTCATCTAGAGCTCTGACCATATTGACAATATGGCTAAGGGCCTCATTAACAAATTCTGGTATGTGAGGCTAGAGTGATTCTTTTGGTATGTACCTGCAGCATATATCAGGTATGTGAGGCCACATACCAAGATTTCCTTAATAAATCTACTCTCTCCACCACTTTCCCACCAAGATCAAACTTCGACATCTCCCTTCTTCTTTCTTCACCTATACTTAATCCCTAAAACACTGAAACCCCTATTGATTCTAAACGAAGGCACCTTAGCTCATAGAAATTTAGCAATTTCGAAAAAAGCACATTAGAGATTTGTGATGATGATCATTGGTATAGACGTGACGGCGATTGTAGTAGCGAGGTGAGTGAAGGGTGCAAAGGTTTCAGAGAAGGTGATGAGGAGATGGTGGTGTTTGAAGGGTGCAAAGGTTTCAATGACGTGGATGATTTGTTGAAATCATTAGCAGAATTGTTAGAGAAAGGTTTAGTGGGGACTACTTACAAGGTGAAGATGGATGGTGGCGACATGGTGGTGGTAAAGAGGGTGAGAGAGAGGAGGCGGAGAAGGCAGGAGGTTGGTGGGTGGCTGAGGATGATTGGTGGCTTAAGGGGTGGGGATTTTTTGTGGCTGGGGATTTTATTTTTTTGTGGATGGGGATTTTTTTTTCAAAAAAAATGATGTGGGATATGACGTGGCGTCATGTGGCACCATTTGTGCACTTTCTGACCTATATCAGCCACTTTGTCAGTGCCACATCATCTTCGCCGGTCGCAAAATTAGTCTGGGTACTGTATTGGAACTTAAATAAAAGGTGGGAGAGTTTTACGTTATGATTTAAAAGTTGGGTACCATGATGGTACCTAGACCAAAATTTGGATATCTTGAGTGAAAATTACCCCTAAAGATGTAACATGGTAGTTTGTGCTAAAATTTTTAGCAATGAACTTTTATTGTCACTAGAAAAATAACGTATCATTATATGATTCAAGGATGACGTATTCATTGTCGCAAAAAATAATCGCTAAAAGCAACGGATTTTTCAGAGTTATGTATGGTGACTTTATGATAAATTAATGATATTCCAGCAACTTCATGAAGCTAAATCTCCAAATCATGGTAAACTCAGAGTGTAGTACACAACCGGAGAGCTAGCACTAATAATGTCTTATGGCCATATGCCTTGCTATTTCTGCTCTGCCCATGGATTTAGGGTCCAATATCAGCCCATGCCAAAATTATGCAATTTACAATTATGGGATCTCTGTTATGTTTACCTATTTTTAAAATTAGAGTTCATTTTTTTAATATATTACTGAGATTTTACTGAAATGGAGAAATTTTAAACATTTTTTCAAAAATTTATGCACTAATATTAAAATAAACTAATATCAATTTATATATATAATTATTTTTATAGGGTCATTTATGTTATCAGAAGAGAGAGATATTACACCACAAAAATCTTAATTGAACATCGCTTGTTTAATTTAGAATATTTTCAACAAATAAATAAAAAATCAATGCTTATTTAATTGTTAAGGAAGAGAAAGGAAATGCGAAATATTGTGTGAAAGGAGGCCAAACAAGACGACGATCAAGTTGGCAGCCACATTCCATCTAACAAGACAATTTTAAGATTAGCCCATTTTTCACATGAAAAAATTTACAGCACATTTTTTTTTTTTTCCTGGCTCTGTTAGGCAATTCTGATCCTAATAAAATCAAGAGTTCCATTTCCATTAGCCCCTAGACCTGCACATGGGAGATTGGAATTATTTGTTTTCTTTAAATTATATTTTTATCCCAATTTAAAATATTTTTATTTAAGTCTTGTATAAAAAAAATTAATATTTTTTTTTATTGTGAGCGAATTCTAATAAAAATTTTAGCTTGCACAATCGATTAGGATGTATATATTTATGCTTGAATTAGAAAAAAATCAAAATAAACCTAAATCTGATTTACATAGGGTTTGGTTTTAGTGTCACAAAGAATTTTTTTTTTTTTCAAACAAACTCTAAATACAATTTATTTACAAATGAATTTTATGAATTCAATTTTATATTTTATTATATTATGTTTAGTACAAATTTGAAATACAAAATTACATGTTGTTTGGCAAAAAAAAAAAAAAACTCCTTGTAAGTTAATATTGCATGATATAAGCATTTTAAAAACTAAAAATAATAAAAAGAGGTACTTTAATTTTATGAAAAAATATACCTAAAATCATATAATTTATTTGAAAATTCTAACTATTGTGTTAATATTTCGTTTATTTATAACTTATAAGTAATTCTACAATATTAAATATTTATTATAAATAATTTAACAAAATTTTTATTTAAACCAAACGCACTAATCATGAATTGCAGATAATTGCAAAAAATTTTATGAAATATTTCTATTCTAAATACACTCTTAATCTTTAACTTGAATATGTCTAATTTCACAATAAATATAATTTTTTAATAAATAAATTTTTTGTCACGTTTTTTATAAATATAATTTGTATTAGTTTAGATTATTGTTTTATTAGGCAATGCTAATGCTAATAAAATCAAGTGCTCCACTGGACTCAAGTCGTAGCCATATTATCATTTTTCACAAGATCTTTGTCTAGTTCTGAAGCTCACTGTACACTATATAAAGCAAGCTAGTTAAGCATTGTGAATCACACACAATATCATATACATTTAGCTTGAGAAGAGAGCAAAAAAAATGGAAAATATTGCAGCAAATTGGAGGGTCCTTAGTGGTGAGAACAACTGGAAAGGTCTTTTGAGCCCAATTGATGAAAATCTTCGGTGGTATCTAATTCTTTATGGTGAACTCACTAGAGCTGTTGCAGATTCTTTCAATGATGTGAAGGAGTCTAAAGCATATGCACTCTGTCGATATCCGCCAGAGGAATTGTTCACTCGAGTAGGCCTGCAATTTGGCAACCCGTGGAAATACGAAGTGACAAACTACATTTATGCGAGATCAGAAGTTGATATGCCAGATTATGTGGATGCTGGAATATCTACTTTTATTGGGTTTATTGCTGTGAGTACTGACCTGGAAAAGCCTGTTTTAGGGAGAAGAGATATCGTGGTTTGCTGGAGAGGAACAACCTTGTCCACCGAATGGTGTGAAGATCTTGAATTTGAACAAGTCTCAGCTTCAGACATTTTTCCAAATTCCAAAGCTCAAATGCACAAAGGTTTCCATAGCATCTACACAACAAAAAATAACAAGTCCAAATACACTAGGACCAGTGCCAGAGATCAGGTATATATATCATAAATCTTGACACATTTTTATACTATATATGTAAGTGTTGTAATTTTTTATATGCAATTACCAAGTGTTACGTACTACATCATATTGAGTAGTAATTTTCGTTAGTATTTTGTCTTATGAAAATCCTCATTCAAAAATTTATAATTAATCATATAATATTATTAATCAGGGTAATGATAGGTGATGACACGGACCGTTTAAGACAAAAAAAAAAAAAAAAAACTTTAGTCCTCATATATTTTTTGGTGGCCAAATTTTTTTTTTTTTTTTTTTTTTATCAATTGATGGCCAACTTAACAGGAGACTAAATAATAATTTCGAAGACCAGTGTCGCGGTCTGCAATGTTAATGTTAATGGTATTACTAAAACCTGTCAAATAATATTTTTCCAGTATATAAATACATATAATGTTTGGTTTTGTTATATAAATATTCAGGTCGTAGCAGCGGTGAGAAGACTTGTAGACAAGTACCATAAAGCTGATCCAAACGAGGATGTGAGCATAACCGTAATTGGGCATAGCTTGGGAGCAGCTCTTGCAACCATAAGCTCAATGGACATAGTTGCCAATGGATATAACAAGCCGAGTGGATCAACCACTAAACATCCGGTGACTTGCTTCGCTTTTGCCAGCCCTCGTGTGGGGGACAAAGGGTTTCTTAATGTATTCTCAGGATTAAACTGTCTCCATCTCTTGAGTGTGAAGAATTCTCGGGATCTTGTGCCTAATTTACCTCCAAAAGATATATTTCACTTTCATTATGAAGATGTTGGTGTTGAGCTCAACATTGACGCCACCCTTTCACCATATATAAAACGGCCGACTGCTTTTCAATCTCATGGTTTCAACCTTTATCTTCATGGAATTGCAGGGTATCAAGGGCAGGGCAGCGAATTCAAATTGGTTGTTAATCTTGACCTTGCACTTGTCAATAAGTATCATGATCTCTTAACAGAAGCTTGGAAGGTGCCGCCTGTATGGTGGGCTAATGTGACGAATAAGGGAATGGTTCAAATGGACGATGGATTCTGGAAGCTGCAAGATTATGTGCCTGAACCTCCAAGCGATGATGTTTACAAGAATGGCCCTAACTAATAAGTTAAAGTGTGAACTCCTTCCTCTCGTTGTGTGAGTGAAGTGGAAGGTCCCCAGTGAGGGGTTTTTTCATCAACCTCACATATTGCGGTGTGGTGGTTGGTTTTTCCCCTCATCCTTAATAAAGTAATTATGCTTGTGCTTTGTTTGGTTCATCACTAGCTCATTGGCTTAGCTAGTTCAGTCAGTTTGGTGCTTTGTATCGTATGTTTATGTTTTGTTTCTAATAAAAGACGATAGAGTTCATCTTTGCTTGTCCTATACTTAGCTAAGAAAGGCTCATTTGATTCCATCGTATGAATAATTCTAACCTTTGTTTGTCATCAGACATCAATGAACTAAGTATGGCAAATATATACACTTGCCAACAGCATGGATCAATGAAGCAAGTTTGGCCACCACCTACATTTAATCAATGAATATATAATTTTTGAGTAGTTTTAAGCCATGGGGGCTCCTGGAAGAGCGGAGGGGGAAGGGGGATCAAACTTCCATCCTCTACCCGAATCAGGGACACCATGCGGAAGAATTCTCCCACACGAAAGAGAGGCACCAGTGGGGATCGAACCCCCACTGGCGGGCTGCTTTGGCAGCAGGCTTGCCACTCGAGCTAAAGTGCCCGGGTAATCAATGAATATATAATGAACTTATCTTTTTATGTTAATTACTTTGTGTTAAGCATTTAAACTCTTATCGATGTTAACATACATTTCCAATATTTTAAGGTCTATGCATACTAATTTTTCTTTATATATTTTTTAAGAGTGATCAGATATTTGTCAGACCTTTTATTTCTTTTATTTTTTTATATTTTTAATTAGTTTCAGAGAAGCAAATATTAAATAGACATATAATTTAATGCAGTTGAAAAATTAAATTTATAAATTAGTTAAATAAAAATAAAATTTACTTATTTACTAAAATCAAGTGTATATTTTATTTTGTTAAATTTAAGAAAATAAAAAGAAAAGTTAAAAATGAAGAGATCAAAATTAATATTAATGTAGTTCTACATTATGTAAAAATTTACATTTGTTTAATATTTTATTTTGTTAAATTTATATAAAAGAAAATAAAAAATAAAAAAAATTGAAAAAAAGAAGTAAATACTGTAAATGAAATCAAAGGCCTAATCTAAGTACTGACTATTCTGCTGACTGCAAGTTTTGAGCAATCATACCATCCATGGATTAATGGTTTGGATTCTTAAACTTGGACAATGACGTTTGTACATAAACAGTAAAAAATTACATTTTTACGGTTTACAGTTTTTAGTGACCATAAAAATATAGAAGGAAAAAGCTAGATGTGTCGCAGCTGTCTAATCTGGCGGGAGGGTAAATACAATTTTGTCCTCCCTTTTTATTTTAATTATAAATAATATATATATATATATATATATATATATATATATATATATATAGGAGGGTAAATACAATTTTGTTCTCCCCTTTTATTTTAATTATAAATAAATAATATATATATATATATATATATAATATAAGTTTATACACTATGACACGACGGGTTCACCCAGTTCTTTTTTAGGTTTTAGATATTTTCAATTTATTTAATTAAATAATTAATATATATATTTTTAACTATTCAAAAAAAATTTCTCTCCCTTTAAAAATATTGGGGGCAGAAACGTCTTTTTGCCCCCCTATATTTTGTCTTCTTCTCCCTCCCCACGCATTGTCACGTGGGGAGATATGTATCAGCTCCCAATATAGAAAGTAAAAGTGTGTAATTTTACGTGGATCGCCAAACATGAATTTTTTTCTTTAAAGTTTTAACTCCTGTTTATTTACAGAGAATTATTTTCTATTTTTTAACCTTAGTTTTCTAAGCAAATTAGAGGTTTTATTTTTTTTATAGAAAACCATAAAAAAATATAGATTTTTATGTTCATTTGTTGAACTTAAAAAAATATTTTCGAATTTATAACAAAATATTTTTATCACAGATTATAACAAATAAATATATAAGAGATATATATAGATATATAAAGAGAGAGTATATATATATATATATAGTTACTGTAACACCCGGCCCTCCAACATACGTAATCATGGCGTATGTATTATATTTATTGCACATGTGATAGTAGACCTAGTATAAGTTGAACTTGAGCATGTGGTTATAGAGAGGGATTAAATTTGAAATAAAGTTTGAAGTTAGTTGTAGCAATAGAAAGTTAAAGGGGTATTATGCAACATGCTTATTTCATTAAGGAGTTAGTTGGTTATTTGTGAGGATAATTGGGTATATTTAATTATCATATTATTATAATTATTGTATTATTTTTAAGTGATAGAT
>CATIWO010212716.1:0-14195 GCA_949673435.1 Macaranga tanarius
GTCTCTATATACTGTTGAATTTATAGTATAAAATATTTTGTAAGTAATTAATAAAATTTCCCAAATAATAATAATATTATTAATGGAGAAGCTACGTTTCAGTTTTCTCTGAGTCATATTTTTGGAAAAGCAACAGCAGCAGACAGAAGAGAAGAGAAGAGAAGAGAAGCTAAAAGATGGAAGTGATGCGTCATTGGTCTTCGTTTCTTCTTCCGATGATCTCCGGCGAGCAGCACCCGCCGTTGCCGTCTCTTAAATACGCTCTCATCGTGCTTAACCAGAACCTCCCTAAATTCACTCCTCTCATCTGGAATCACGGTACTTGTTACTATTATTATTATTATTATTATTATTATTATTATATGATGTCTGTTAATTGGTTGGTTTTTGAGATGTTTGTTGTTGTTTTAATCATTGTTATTGGTTTGTGTTTAGAACAGCAAAACTTCACGTCTGCGCAGATGGAGGAGCAAATCGTGTGTATGATGAAATGCCTCTCTTTTTTCCTCACGAAAGTGCTTTTGATGTTCGACTAAGGTTTATTTACTTATTTATTTTGGACTGCTTTGAATTAATTCTGCAATTATTATTATTATTATTATTATGTGATTATTGATTCTGAAATAAATTAATATTCATGTGATTTATTTAGTTTCTCTATAAAAAGAAGAAGAAGAAGGAAATCTGTAAAAGATGGTAAAAAATTCGTAGTAAACATAATAATTGTGAGGAGTTTCATTAAACTATCATTTTTAATCTCATCTATTGCATGTGTGATGATTAATTCCATTCCTGGCTGCCCCGTCAAGGAACTTCATGCCCATAGCTATATGGCTAGAAACCATCATCAGCCCGTTATACTCACCGTTTAGTTTTTAACAGGTACAAACCAGATGTAATCAAGGGAGATATGGATTCAATACGAAGAGAAGTATTGGACTTCTACACCAGTCTGGTACGAACTTGTTCCTAGCATGGCATGTGTTTATACAACATAAACATGTTCCGGATTTGTTGGAATTTCTAATTTATTTGTTTGGCCTGCATTTTCTTCAATTGCATTACTATAGTGCTAGTATTTGTTGGACTCTGCTAAGATGAGATGCCTAACCTATCATTGTCAAATGCAGGGTACCAAAGTGGTTGATGAATCGCATGATCAGGACAGCACAGACTTACACAAGTGTGTTACATACATTCGTGACTTCACTCCAGACTTGGATGAATCTATTGTAAGTTAAATATAGTAATATCTGAAGGCATGTGCATATGCTTTTCTTTTTTGAGCAAGCGCTCTCTTTGCGTGAGCTTCTTAGCTAGGCATAAAAATTTTAGCTTGGAACTTGTTAGTGAACAACTGGTTTCTGCCAGAAGCTCTGCAATAGACAAAATATTCACTTTTGTGTTTGCATAAAGTGGTTGGCTTTATGACAGACTTTGGCTCTTGTTTTGATTGGTAGCTTTGCATTCTTGTTGCTGGAGCACTTGGTGGACGATTTGACCATGAGGCTGGAAACATTAATGTTCTGTATCGCTTCTCAACAATACGAATAATCCTTTTGTCTGATGACTGTCTCATCTACCTCCTTCCAAGTACTCACCGTCATGAAATTCATATCCAATCTTCTGTAGAGGGCCCACATTGTGGACTCATTCCCGTAGGGAAGCCATCTGGGAGTACCACAACCACTGGGCTCAAATGGGATCTCAGTAAGTATGTTGCACTTGCACTGTTTGTTTTGATGCCTACTTTCAATGTTAATCAGCTGAAGGATGAGCTTGAATCCAACTCTGGCTTCATCTGATCACCTGTCCCATCTATTATACCAGCATGCTAGTCATTGACTGGTGAACAATGATGGGATTGGTGACCAAACAATCACAGGCAAAACACTCTAGAGTTTTGAATAATTTGCTTACTTTCATAGCTCAAATTCTACTTTGACATGCTATTGATGATGGATAACTGATGTATCTCTTTCTGGGATCACAACATGTGCTACACAAGTGTTATCCATTGAAACTTTTTATTTATTTATTTGTTTATTTACTTTTCAGCTGACATGGAAATGAGTTTTGGTGGCTTGATAAGTACCTCAAACATTGTCAAAGAAGAAAAAGTAACCGTGCAATCCAGTTCAGATCTTCTGTGGACGATTTCCATTAAGAAGGCGTAATGCAGCTAACTAGCTGCTAATAAGTTCTAACCGACCCAGCGATTGCCCTTTTTCTGTGACAAAAGTGCATTTTCGATGCTTCTTTATGTGCATATTTAATTTATTGTTTGGAAGAAATGATTAGGTGGTGTGAACATTTCTTCCAATTATAATATGGGAAACGCTTTGTTTACTATGAAATTAGGTTTCTCAAATTGGTAAATTGTATTTGTTGCATCTTTTTATTATGCGATGGAAAACAAATCCAGGGGCAACTATTTTTTTTTTTTTTTTGGTTTATTATCATTATTATTGTAATTAACTTTTTTTCGTTGATATCAGCCATCTTTTTAAGATTAAAAATTTTATTTAATAGACATAATTATAGATATAAAAGACTATATTACTCTCTTTTATAAAAGACTAAAATTTAGTATGAATTACAATTATTCAAATGAAATTTATTTACCTACTCAATATATGAATAAAAATAGTCATTTGGAGTGGAACAGATTTATTTTTTTTTGAAATTTAGTGAGTAGTTTCAAATTATATTCCACAAGCCCACAATTCCTGTCACTGTATAACCGGCCATTACATTTAATTTTCAGCAAAGTAGGATATTTCAGAATAATTTTTGAAATTGAGAACTTAGTAGATGACACAAAATCTAAAGTTTGAGAATCTTGTTTTCTAATTCCTTATGTTTCCTCTGCCAAAGTTGAGCTTATATAATAATAAATTAAATCGAACAGAGACTTGTGGAACTAAAAATGATAGAACATGCTAACAGATAGAAGGATAGAAAAAAAAATAGGGTAAGATGGCTGCTTATTTGATTGATCAAAATTAGCATGTACAGGCTGAAGACAGGATGTAAATTTTTTTAAAAAAAAATTGAACAAAAAAAAAAAAGAAAAAGAAATGAGTGAGGGTAGAGAAGAAGAGGGAGCATTGGCCGAGAGATAAATATGGTGAATGTCTACAGATAATTGACTCAAAAGGAAACCTATGTATGATACAATGGTGAATCCATATGAGCGATCCCTATTCTATACTTCACCTCTTGAGGTGATGAAGAATAATAAACTTAAAACCATCAATTTTCTATACAGACATTATTCCTCTACATGAAGTAGCTGAGTGATTTCTTCTTTCTCGATCCACCTTCTCCATACAGATCATTCCATTGGAGGAGCTCATTCATATTCGTAGACTCTGATGATACACTTGCACACACCTGTAATACAATAATAAATTCTCTAAATATACATGAACACAGCATACATTATTAACCCCCGTCTTTTTTTTTCCCCATCCATCATGTATGTGCTTTCAGAAGACACACCACTCATTCAAAGAGTCTTTCACCATAATAGAAGCATGCAAATAAATTTCCAGACGAACAAAATAAGGCAACATACACCACAATTTGATCAGACAGACAAATTACACATGTAAAGTACAAAGAAGAAACATACCTGTTCATGTGCATATTTGAAGTCCTCCATCTTAAGACAACGGACGTCAGAACTGTTGTACAATGCAGGTAAAGGTCTGTTCTCAGTCAACGCCAAAGTTTTCTCCTGAAATTTTGCACAAAAACAAGATTAACACGTGCCATCTGCGCTAAAAGAACAAACATAGGTTTGTAACTCCAATCACTACATGCAGGCTTTTTGAAGGCAATACTGGGCAGTTAATTAACTAAAAAACTCTTGTTAATTGATGCAGTAGACATCACATTAACAACCATGAATCCAGTAACTTTGACTATATAGCCCTATTGTATTTTGGGTAATATCTCCCCCTATGAAACTATACCAAGAATACATTCTTCTTGGCTTGCCAACAGTGGGGGAAAATGTGTACAACTTGCACCAAAATTAGTATGCTGGGATGTCATATTCAAGATTACCCAAAGCGACTATTGGCATTATATAGTAATTGTATTCAGTCATTCATCAAACTACCTTCTTCTCTTTTTCCAATATCTCTCGGATGGGACAATGTGCTGCAGTCACACTCAGATTCTGAAAAAAGAAAGAAAAAAAGTTCAGAAGGTACCAAAAATATAAGTCAAAAATATGTGTCGAGTGGGACAAGCAAGGGAGAGGATAACCAACCTTTAAATCACTCCCAGAGTAACCCTCTGTCATATTAGCAACTGCTTCTAAATCAATGTCAGGTGCTAGTTCCTCTTTGGCCAAGATAACACTCAAAATTTTCTCTCTGTTAGGTGCATCTGGCAAGTTGACCATCAATCTGCAGAAGACAGTAGAAGATAAGATAGCCCTTGTTAAAAATTCACATCACACTTAATTTTCTTTACACAGAGAAAAAAAAAAAAAAAAAGAAAAAAATATAAACCTCCGGGGAAGCCTCCTAATGACAGCCTCATCAAGGTCAAAAGGCCTATTTGTGGCAGCTAGTACTAATACCCGTTCTTTATCCTTGGTACGCAGACCATCCCAATTTACCATAAATTCATTCTTCATTTTACGCATAGCCTCATGTTCTCCTGGATTTTCACGTCTTCCCAACATGCTATCCACCTATTTTAAAGAAACAAAAATAGAACTGTGGAAACTAATAGAGGAATCACCTATGTTTATCATGTGCACATGACATCTGATAGCACAAAAAATAAATAAGAAAAAAAAACGGATATAATGAGCAGAAGCATTGGACAAACCTCATCAACAAAAATGACACTAGGAGCAATTTTACTAGCTAAGGAGAATACTGCCTTGACATACTTCTCGCCTTCACCAAACCACTGCCATTAACACAGAAGAAGTGTCAAAATTTAATCAAAGCTTGTACAATATTGACTACACAATATTAATTCACACAAATACCTTAGAAGTAATACTCGACATAGATATGTTTATGAAGTTTGCACCCGCTTCCGTTGCAACTGCCTTAGCAAGCATTGTTTTTCCAGTACCAGGAGGCCCAAAAAGCAATATTCCCTTACAAGGCTGTATATGGAGTAACACCGCTTAGGCAAATGTTATACCAATTTACCAACATGTGTGGAAGAGGAGAAAGGAAATAAGGGAAAGAAACAATAAACATTGCAATAACCTTAGTCAGCTGTCCTTTGCAGAAGAGTTCAGGCCTCTGTAGAGGGAGCATCACTAGTTCCTTTAAAGTATCTTTCACATTTTCTAGGGCTCCAATATCATCAAAAGTCACACCAATGTCACTCGGAGGAATAACATCCGCCAAGAGTTTCTTCTCAAATTCATTCTCAGTGATAACATCCTGAAAACTCTATGTCAAAACTTGATATGCAGTAAAAAAAAAAAAAAATTGATAATACATACATTCAAGCAAAAATACCCCAGATACAACTATGAACTTTACCTTCAGTGATTTCTTCAAGCTCTTGTTTTCACTTTGTAGACCCTGAAAAATGCTTAGCCCGTACTTAATGCTGCAAGACAGATCATTAAGAAATCCTTAAACAAATATAGTAACTTCATAATTATTGATGAACATATGCATGAAACAAGGAAAAAAACCTGTCGGTGGATATCACAAGTTTAGAATCTTTGACAGAAGCTTCAGAACAATGCATGAAGTGGTGGCTTAAAGCCCAACCTACAATTTTCTCTACGCCTATTAAAGAAGCAATTACTGTCAGTAAGTGCCGCATTTACAAATAGCATACATCCTTCAAAAGGAAAATAAATGTAAAAGGAGAAGAGATTTTTTGAGTTCAATGACACTAACTTTCAGTTGTAAGTGCTTGATCCTTTATAGAGAGAGCCTCAAGGTCAGAGCAATCCAAACCAACTCGGCTGAGAACCTGAATCCAGCAAGAATTTTTTTTAAATACGAAAAACTAGTATAAGAACAACCAAAAAGACAGGTCAAAAATTAAGAAAAAAAAAAAAAAAAAACTTTAAACAACTTAAATTGAATCCACCAGATCCTCCAAGATAAGAAATAAGAAGAGAACAATTTAAAAAGAGAAAACTTAGAATAGTATCTGACTTGCAACATATTAGAAACTACAGGCTAGCAATTTAAACTAAAAAGAGAAACCTGTGTTTGAAGACAATTTTCCCAATAATTCCAACCTTCCAAATGTAATTTTAATCAAGTGACCATTTCAATGAATCTAAATTTTGACTTAACCTCAAAAAAGATGTTTTTTTTTTCAACTGAGATACAAACAAGTATATGACACTTCTAACTGAAATAAAATCTGCTTTTCCATGAACGTATGCTGAAGAAAACTGTCCACACAAGCCAATCATCATACAGAAAAACTGAAATCAAATTAATTTTAATGATTGTTGATCAATCTCATAGATAATTATACTCACCGAACGAATGCTAACAATATTGGCCTGTGCTTTCAGGGTTTCAATATCCCGCTCCAACTGCTGCTTCCAGTCCAAAAGCAAAGCTTCATCCTGCCAGAAATCTCAGAAATGTAAAAAAAAAAATGTAATTCAGCAAAGAAAAAAAAAGCACTAGATCATAAACAGACTGCAGGCTCAACAACACCTGAGGTAGCTGTATTGTCACTTTGTTTGGAAAAAGCCGAGCAAGCTGCTTCATTGTTTTAGGGGTTTCCTTGTTCCTATCGTGCAGTCGGTTAAAGTTATCCTGAAGTAGAACAAATACTCAACATTTTAATCAGAGGCATATAACTACCATTTGTGAGTAAAAACCACCAGCATGAGAGCATCTAAATAACAATTGACAATATAGCCATATAAGATGTGGATGAAATGGCTAATAAGTTACTGTACACAATACCACCAAGTGATACAAGGTGAAATGGAGATGATAAGAATATTAATTTGAATAAAAAAAGACGGGATTCCAAGGATGTTAGAAATCTCCTCTTTTGTTATATTTGCATCAACAGCAAAACAATATTCCCTAGGTAATATATTTGCTCATTCACACATCAAAAACTTGTACCCATCCCAATCTGTTATTGCATATAGAAGACACACCAGACATGTCACTGCACTGTCAGCAACCGAGTACAATCATTGGACTCGTACTAAATTGCAATGCAGTTAATTCCCAACTAAAAATACACAACAAAAACAAGTGCAAAGCATCTCCCACAAGTCACGACAATCAAGGCACAATAACTAGACCAAATTTATAATAGGAATAAAAAATAAAAACGAATAAAGAAAAAAAATATTCAATATTTAGCGTACCGGAAAAGCAAGGTCAAGTAAAGCAGTATGGTTGCTTCCAAACTTTGTAAACAGAAGACCACCAGGCTGGGACTGAAAATAATGAAGATTAATGACAGATATTAAATTAACTTGGTAGAATATTACATTACAGAGAAAGAGCGGACTAAGGAACAGACAGACCACAGAATACTGCCTACCTTCTCCTTCCTACTGTCCATTTGTGTGTGTGAACCAATCACAACAACTCTGTCAGGTAAATTTTCAAGCTTACTCCTGAGTGCAGTGTATGCATCTTGATTCCCCACCATAGATTTTTCTACGTCTTTCACAAACAATATCAATGGACCACTTTTACTTTCTTTCAGAGCAACCTATGAATATCAGAAGATTTAGCTCAGCACCTGAAATTATATAAAGAAACACTAGCAACCAGCAATTACCTCAAAGAGTTCATTAACAGCAAGCCTGTCAATATCTTCACCTCCAGGAGCATCCAAGCGAAGTGAATTAGCTGCAGTGTTATACACAGTAAGATTTTATACCACTCAAACAAATGAAAGTACAGAATCTACAGATGGTTCAAAAAGATTACCAGGACAAAAGAAGCCATGGTCTTCTTCACAAAGGCCCCCAAGGTCATTGCCATCTGGAATAGACCTATCAAATCTAACCCCAATCTTTGAGGATCCATTTTCTTCAAAAGCAAGGACTACCTTGCCTCGAAAACCAGATGACGGTCCCCTTTTAAAAAAAAGGAAGGCAAAAAATCAAAACAAAATATATAATAAGTACATTTATCCTGACATTTAATACAAAAAGCAGTGGCATAATAAACAGAAATTGATCAAAATAACAAGGGATTTATTATTATAGACAGACAGACAGATGAAGTACCTTAGAGGATGTTGCAGAGAAGGTATTCCCACAAATTTTACTCTATCACCTGAAAGATTATTAAGTCATCAATTCAAAAATGCTAACTGAATACAGAATAGAATACTAATCCAAAAAACACGTGGATGTTAAAAAGTTAATTAAGCGTCTATTATACATAATACAGCTTCTAAGGAACTAAACATGCCTTCTTTAAATATATAATTTTTGGATGATGCGGTAGAAATCTCTGGCTTGGGCAGACCCTGAGAGCTTATTGTTGAGCCACCAGTAATATCAGCCTCAACACTGGAAGTTGGCTTTTTATGATGTAAAGCTGCCTGCACAGCTCGTTTGGCAAAAACAGATGCTCTTTCAGGCTTTGAACTTTCTTTCACAGAATCAGTATCCTTGGGTGTTGATCCCTGAAATTATTAGAAAGCAGCGTAAGGGGACGCTCATAACCTAAAATGGATGCTGATTCAATCATTCAAAACATGAAACAGCCAGATCAAAATAATCTTGCTAATGCTTCAAGATTAGATTACTTGAGAAACATAAAAATATACAGCAAAATAAACTAATAGAAGCAAAATAGACATGAAAGAAGCTTACACCAGGTAACAAAAGAGAATCAATTATCAGCAACCTAGCACCAATGTCTTTGGCAAGAGCCTTCACCAGAGTCTCCTGATATATTTCTGACCCTGCAAAAAATTCCATGTAATGATATGATATTTTACTGAAAATTTTTTTAAAAAAAAAATCAGAATTGGCTGATACAAAAACAACTAAATCAATAATCACACACAAAGTTAAAAGGAAATGTATCGGAGAGGCTACCTGCTGAACCATATAATAGTTAGTATACAGGACAACTAAATCAATAATCACACACAAAGTTAAAAGGAAATGTATCGGAGAGACTACCTGCTGGACCAGATAATAGTATACGCGGTGAAACAGTAGAAAGATCAGAAGAAAACTTTGGAATTTTTTTGTCACACTTCAAATGAATGAATGCAGCACCCATCAAAACTTTCTTTGTTGTATCACTGCAAAAAGCTCAGTGTCAGAAGAAGGAAGAACTCAAAAACAACATTTTAAATTTTTAATATGTGGCAAGAAAGTAAAATAATGACCCCACTCACACAAAAATGCAAAAAATATTAACCAACAAAAGTACAGAGAATTAGTTAACCTCTGTAACCAGCAATGAATAAAAATCAAGGACAAGGCTGGAGTGGTTCAAGTGAAACAAAATTTAAAAAAAAAGAAAGCTAAGAGCAAACCTTAAATAATATGGGAAACGGTCAAATGAAATATCAATATTTTCAGGTTTCAGAATTCCTTGCTGTAAACTATCTTTATATGCTTGTCGTCTGGTAGACATCAGGATTGTTGGAGGATCTAGATCCTTGAGGAGTTCTCTTATTTCCCTTTGCTCATCAAATATTTTGGAAATGCTACTACCACTTAGATCAAATTCAGAACTTGCAAGTATCCGAAAGAGCGGCCTCAATTCATAAGCTGATCCAGCAACCTTTCTATTTCCTACATCTGCAGGAGCATCCAATCCAAGATTATCTATATTAGAGTTTTGACCGCCAGCATTAGAGGTTGGAACAATGTTTTTCTCCCTTGAAGAAGTGCCGCCCAGTTCATTATTACTTGTGCTATCCTTCATGTCAACTTCTGGAATACAATCATCAGAAGGCCCACAACCAGAAGGCACAACAGAAAGCTCTGTATTTGGCTGAATATCCCCACCTGTTTTGGCAGGAGGAGATAGAAGCGATAAATTCTTTTGATAATCAGATAATGAGGCTAATATTGATGCCCCTGCAAAAGCTGATGGATCCCTGGATCGTGCCTCAATCTGAATCCCTTTTAGTGGACCACCTCGGGCTTCTAAGATATTTAATGAAGGCACACCTGGAGCACTTAAGCTGTCATTTGTAAGCTGCTGAAAAATCTAATGTTCCCATTAAGGAATCCACTGACCTTTAGAAGAGGTAGGAAATAATCAAGTAAAAAAGATACATAAAGAAATCACTCACCATTACTTCATGACTACATGAGAAAATTCCAATTTTTTCTTCCAAATATTGAAGTCAAATTATATAAAATTAACCATTCATCATGATGCTGCAACTGATGTTCTTTCACATAACATAGCAACATGACCAGCAAACATTAAAACTAGGAAACACTAAAAAAAAGAGCTAGATGCAGCACTTGGAAAAGAGAAAAGGATACGTAAGCATGTTTTCCAGAGGAACTGAAAATCACTTCATCGCCTCCATTTATCACCTTCATGCAAGGTTTTGGTAAAAGCTTACCATTTACTTGGACTGCTCCCTTACCACCTGTTACTTCCAACAAGGCTGCTGATGCACCTCCATTCTACACAAGTGATTATAAGAATTTACCCAAAAATTAAAACATCATTTTATAATCACAAACTATTCAAAAAACTTGTTTAAGTGTACAGATGAAACCATTAAAATAATATATAACGCAGAAAGTGATACCTCTAACTGTTTTAATTTACATAAAGTGCCACTGATGGACGGATCATTAAGCACTAAATCACAATTACGGTTTTGACCAACAGTGAAAAGAGCACCACGGATTTCCTTGTGAGGATACTGAGATGAATAAACCACATAAAAATATCAGTATCTTAGCACACAGACGAACTAGCAATCCCAGCTCAGAAGGGCAAATGATAAATGACAACAAACGCATAAATTGGAGATTATACAAAATCTAGTTTCAGTACAAATAACAAAATATCATTAAGCTTGATAATGGGACAGATAAACCATGAACCAATTATAATCACTAACCTTATTCAGCAGATACGAACTGGGAAACAGAAAAAAGCAAAGACACCCAGAAGGTCATTCAATCCCCCATTAAAACATGTTTAACCCAATCATTCCTAGGTGACAATAAATTGACAAGCTCAGGACCCTCACTAAACAGAAATTGGAGCCACAAAGTCAAAAAAACAAGCTTTCCCACCAATTATCCAAACAGCTAATGTTCCACACACGGATGAGGCCTCATTTACAACAATTAAATGCCTCATGAGACAAAGTCCAAGCAACCTCCCCACTGCAACAAGAATATCATGTCTCAAGCAAAACACGCATTCATGACCTGCATGAACGTCCAATCACAAAAAGGATATATCAACTCACATTGAGGTCTTTTCTTAATCTCACAATGCCTACAGATATTTATTTAGGTATCTCATCTAGTAATCTCAATTCCTATCCAATAAAAACTAAAAATTTTAGTCACTTGAACAATAAGGTGAACAAGCAAAACATTGCCTCGACATCCTCCTTATAGCTCTTCCAAACAAAGACAAGAAAATACAAAAATACTGAAGGAAAATTAGCCTCTCATTTCCTTAAGGCACTTGCTTAGACAAACTTACTAGACAAAAAAATAAAGGTTGCAGACATTGAGGAACATGCTGTGCACGTCCAAAAAAACCATACCGAGTAAAACTCAAGCATCCCCTACAGTTACATACACAGTAAAGAAACTAAGAAAAAGCGCAATATCAAGAATGAACGTGAACTCTCAGCAGCTAGCAGATTTAACCAAATTCCTATTAGCAAACCAGAAAAGGGCACGGGAAGGTAAGGGAGATGCAATTGCCCATGAAAAGGTCAAAAGAAAAATTAAAACCTTTTATCATAGCTGACCTCGTTTAAAATAAACTTTCACTTAAATCCAACTGGCTACGCTTCCCAGTAATTCTTTGCAAAGAATCGATCACCCCGAACTAAAACAGACCACGATAGCAGGAAAAAACGCAAGAAAAGAAGACATGAACAAGGTACCAACCTGAGAGCACTGTGAAAGCAACTTTCCCCATGCAACTTTATCAGTCGGTTTCACAGATTTGATTGCAGCAGATTTTGATGGTGCAGATTTAATCGAACGCTTCTTTGGCCGAGGGAGAGCACCAAGTGCCTTTGATATCTCACTATTCACAGCAGTAGTCTCACCTAAAATCCACCACCAATTAATCCAAGAAACCCAAATTAAACCCCCAAAAAAACCAAAAAGAAGCAATCTTTACAAGAAAAAAAAAAAGTACATGCAAATCAAGAATCCAGGTCAAAACAGAGATCTTTATTGATCTTACCTAAAGGCAGCGGTGACACCAAAGCCTCACCTTCAGCATCAGGAGATTTCTCATTGGAATCAGCAACAAGACCAGGTTTTGAAGCCACTAACACCTCCGGATCAGACGATTCCAATTCAGCTTCTCTAGGGACATCCTCCGATTCCTTTACCGGAAAGAGATCTTCGATCGGCACGTTCACCGTTGCATCATTCGTCGATGAGGATGCCTCGGCCGCCGCCGCCGCCGCCGCCGCCGCCGCAGAAGCAGCAGTACCCTAGGATTCCACAATCAAAAAAAAGATCACAAAAAACATCAAAGATTAAAAAACCCCAAGAAAAGCGCGATAAACACACCTTAGATCTTTTAGATGAAGAAGGAGGAGAAGACGAAAGAGGTCGCTTGCCGGAAGCGGAGCTACGCCTGGTTTCAACCATGTTAATGGAGTTGGCCGGAGTTAGGACGGTGACAGGTGATCTGAAAGCGAGACTAAGGCGGTGTTTGTTTGTTTGGTTGGTTGGGTGGCTGAGGGAGAGAAACGGAACCAAAAAAATAATAAAAAGGAGTAGAATGATTGAAGAGAAATCGAGTTAGGATTTATGGTGGATTTTGTTTGTTAATAATATTATTATTATTGCTTATTATATATATATATATATATATATATATATAACTATTAAATAATTGGGTTTTTTTTTATTGTGACAGAGGGAGAGAGGGTTGTTTTATTGTAAAAGGCGGTGGCCCTGCGGAAGAAGGTAGGAGGACACTGTTTGGATTTTGGTTGGTTTGGGTGAAATTCTTATGAATGTGAATTTAGGATGCATTTTCTTGTGAATTTTGTTGTTGTTTTTATTTTCTTATTATTATTATTATTATTATTATTATTATTATTATTATTGTTGTTGTTACTAGTTACCTGTTTTGATATAAGTGAAAGCCTTTCTAATAAATGAGGTGGATGGACTTGAACCTCAGTCTTCTACTATGTCTCAAGTATTCCTCTCACATTTTAAATATATATTTTATTAAATTATGTCATTATGATTTACAAATTCATCAAAACTTCATTTGCAATGGTTCAGATTCAACTTAATTTAATAATTTAATATGTATGTGCATATTAACAAAGATAGTTTAATTTTAATGTTGATGTTGATGGAGTTTAAGTATTTTGCTCGTTTCAATTGGAATAGAATTCAAATTTGACATTTAATTTAAGAACAAATTTGTTTATTTCATGTGTTTTATGTTTAATGGATAAATTTGTAACACTTATATAAACATTATATATCAAATTTTGCTCCATATATATATATGTACACCCGCCCATATGTATAATGTTTATATACTATATAGATAAGCGTCAAGCGTGGATAAATGCCGACTGGAGATTGGTAGGGGAGTGTGGAGCGCACGTGGAAGAAAAACAATGGGAACGGTTGATTGAGGGCGGACAGTTGCAGTGCACCGAAGCAGCTAATTGGATGCATGTTGTCGACTTGCTTAACGCTTGCTTTTTTAAGTTAAAAAGTGAGGAGCAGGAGCACAGCATGGGCCGCTAGGCGAGATGGCTTTAAGTTCAACAACTCAAAAGTGGTAGGCTAGGCCATTGGGAAACAATATAGGTTCGTGTCAGTTCATAGCCGTGCAATCTTACCCTACAATTATAAAAATCACCCACTTTGACCGCTCCTCCAATTGATTCATCTACGTTAAGTGGATTATTGTCTTGGTTTGAGAAATTATAATATAAAACTTTTTATTTTGAATGATTACAGTAATCTAGTATATTAGTCGAAAATGAGACTTATCTAATTCGAATGGGCTACCATA
>CATIWO010212778.1:0-14092 GCA_949673435.1 Macaranga tanarius
TAGGAAATTCCTTCAAATTTGCCTTTATCCTGGATAACAGCAATTGCTGGAACTTCCTTTTCTGCTTTCTTGCTAAGCTGGCACCGCTTCTTAAAATTGGGAATTAATCCAAAGAAACACCTCTCTTTTGCTTGTTCTTCACCATTGACAAGTTCCTCAGCCTCTTCAATGGCTTTGTTTGCATCAGCCAGCCAATTTTGAACATCATCCTTGATTGCGTCTCCTCGCCTAGTAGCTTCATCAACAGACTGCTTCAAACTGACTCTTTGAGATGTCAGCTCCTTGACCTGATTCTTGAGTTTTTCAACCTTCCTTTTATAGCTAAAAGCATAACTGAGCTGCCGTATGATGGGGAGAACAGTGTACTCAGCAATGGCAGGAACAATTGCAAGAATGGTCTCCAGAGCCATTCCCTGCTTCTGCTTTTCACTTTTTTGTTTTAGTAGAAAGACAGCAATGAAAACAATGAAATACAACAGAAGAAGAAGAAGAAGAAGAAGAAGAAGAAGAAGCAGAAGAAGAAGAAAAAGACAGACAGACAATGAAAGAGTAACAATTTATATATTTATATTTTTTTTTTTCCTTTTTTGTGACTTGAAAATACAGAATGAAGAGCAAACGGAAACAAACAGAGAGCCAGAAAATGAAGATTATAGCTGGAGAATGAACAAAAAGCTGTTTATGGTGATCAAAGAGAAACACATAATTGATTTGGAGGAACCAACTGTTGTTGATACAAAATCTTTTATTATTGGGTGCTGTTAAGTGTGGCAGTTCACGACGCGAACGGCAATAAATGATCAAAATGTCTCCACTTTACAGGAGCTGTATTGTTCGTGGGGACATTTTGGTCATTTATCGTGGTTCGAGATAATGATTATCCTTTATTATTATTAATCAACTATTTGCCAAAAAAATTAATCAACTCTCAAATATTATTATTATTATTATCCCAAGAACTAAAGTTCCTTTATTTTAATAATAATTAATTAAAAAGGCCAAACACACGGGTATAAATGGATATCTATTACAAGTAGGGGTGAGCATCGGTCAGTTCGGTTAAAAAACCATCAAAACCGACCCAAATCGACTAAGGAAAAATTCTGACCGAAATCGAAACGAACCAGAAAAAATCAAATTGAACTGAACCGAATTGGTTCGGTTTGATCGGTTATTCGGTTAACCAATTTTATTTTTTAAATAATTTTTTTATTTTTTTATAATTTTTTAAGCTTATTCTTTAATTATATAACTAAAAAAATATTTTTTATTTATAATTTTAATATTTATATATAATTTTATCTAATTAATATATTTTATTTAATATGTTTATAATAAATATATTAATAGGTCGGTCGGTTCGGTTTTTTTATTTTTAAATTTGAAAATCGAAACTGAACCGAACCAGTTGGTTATATATTTTTAAAAATCAAAACTGAACCGAACCTAATCGGTAACCGACCAAACTGATTGGTTCGGTTCGATTATTCGGTTCTGGTCGGTTTTTGCTCAGCCCTAACTACAAGCCCATCCGCTTTTGGTTGGGTATGGGCATCAAAGTGAAGGGGGTTGAATCCCCCTATCCCTTCCAAGGCCAAAAATACAAAAAATAAATAAATAAATACAAACATAAAGATGCAGGTAAAAGTTCAACTTCGGTTGATATTTTAAGAAAAAAAAAATTACTTTTCTAGAATTACACCATATCACGGCTGCATTATTGTTGCTATAGTGGCGAACGGATATGGAATAAATTAGGTTTAAAAAAAAAAAAAAAAAGCTTATTGATCCTTTCTCACATCACACCTAATTATTAGATTAGTGACATATATATTAGTTAAAAAAATTAAAATGTGCTGCTCACTCATTCAACTGTTGGTACAATACACTTGATTTTTATATTATTTTAGAAAAAAACAAAATTGTTATTATTATTATTATTATTGGGACCTTATTGTCATATGCTAATTAGTATCATTTTTATATAAGAAAAATAATTTTTTTTAGAAAATGATTTTTTTTGCAAAAAAAAAAAAAAAAAAAAAAAAAAAAAAAAACTATGAATAAAATAACAATATAAAAATTAATTAATAAATGAATAAGTTCGAAAATACATTTTTATTTGTAATTTTTTATATTTTAAAATTTAAAAAACTGTAAATTTCTTTAGGATGTAAATTATTCAATAAGATAATTATTTGTTATTTATTATCTTAAAAATAAATAGCAAATAATTGATATAAATATTTAAATTTTAAATTTTTACAATTTTTGCAATTGCGAAAAATAATAAAATATCATACATTTAAAATAAAAAATAACTTTACTAGATTGAATTGAATTAATCTAAATCCAATAAGCTTTGCATACCAAGAATTTACACTAAAACAATAAGAAATAAATTTAATTTACACCCTTTATATAAAAAATAAAATTATAAAAAGTAAATAATAAATTTGGGTTGTTAGAATAAGAAACAGGATCAATTAATAAATTACAGCAATTAATTAAAAATGATGAAGTGTTTTTTATTTTCACATAACCCCAATCATAAACTATGTCATCACCCATTAACTTTAGTAAATTAATAAAAATAAGAAACATGAAGTGTACCAACTATCCTTATGTTCATTAGCATAAAGTTTCTTTATCAAAAAGAAAGGGCATAAATTGAAACTTTATTTTTCTTATTAAACCTTCTTTATCAAAAGGAGATTCAATTATAACTAAGAGCACTCGCTAAGGGTGTGCATCTGTCGGTTTGGTTCGATTCGGTTTAAAAACACCTAAAACTGAATCAAATCGAAATTATTTATAAGAAAACTGAACCGAACCAGTAATTGAACCAAATTGAACCGAATTGAATTAATTCGGTTTGGTTGGTTTTTTCGGTTTTGACTTTATTTTTTCATTTTTGTAATTTTAAACCTATTGAATTTATGTAATTTTACATTATTATAATAAGATTTATGAGAACTATTAATGCTAATTTTTTATATTTATTATTTTTTAGAAAATCAAATGAACCAATATCTAAAATAAACTTAAATATTGTTGGTTAGTGTTTTTTTGGTATTAAATGATTTGATTAAGAGTTTTAAGTATTTAGAAACTAATATTATTAATAAAATTTAAAATATTAGTACTAAACCGATCAAATCGAACTATAAATACCTATAAAATTTAAAAATATATTATAAATTTTGTTCGGTTCTATTTAATAAACTTTTTTACAATAAAAACCAAATCGAACCGAATTTATTTAGATTCAGTTCGGTTTAAACTGAAAAAATATATTTTATGATAAAAATCAGACTGAACTAGTCAGTTCAATTCAATTTTTCGATTTTCGGTTATTTTTCTCACCCTTAGCATTCACATCCATTTGCTTGTTTAATTAATTAAAAAATAATAATCAAATTGCTTTTTATCCTCCACTATTAATAATAATATACATAAAAAACAAAAGCTTGCCTTTAGACTAGGCTGGAAGGACTAGGCATTTGTTCATACTCTTTAATCAAACGAATCCAAGCCATATCTTGTTAGGATCAATTATTAAATTTATTTAATTAATGTTTTTCACCTTTTATGTTTGATGTTTGCTCTAGCTTTAGCAAGTGGCTTTGTAATTTTTTTTTTTGGCCCAGTTGAAGAGTTAGTGTGTTAGTGTTGGAGTGTTAATATTTTGAGAGGAGTAAAATTTGAACTCTATTTAGGATATATTATACAGTAAAATTTGGAGAGACAGACATGCTCAACAAGTGTGTCATGGTACTGCATATGTGCGAGACATTTTCGGATGGTGTTTTTCAATGAAGTTGAGAAGAGAAATTATATTGGTCTCACTACTGAAGCACAGAGACCAATAGCTAAAGAGGGTAATTGGGGAACTCTACGTAAATAATTTTTTCAATGCAACAATACCGTCCTATCTATATACTCTACTTCAGTTGGGTTATTTATTTAAGACTTAGGCAACAATGAGATAAAAAACAAGTTTCCTTCTTTTTTGATGTTCCTCCAAGTATATATTCCTGTGCTGCAATTATAGACTTCGTTAGGTCTTTTTTCAAAAATATTTTTACTAAAAAAATTTTATAAATTTGGCAGACTTGATATATTTTTTTTTATTTTTTGAGTTTCACATAATCAATTTAGAAAATTTTCACACTTTAAAAAATATAATTTAACACATTTAGTAACGATTCTATAATGAAAAATTGAATTTTTTAAAGTACAATTGATTTTCTTGAATCGATGATATGATAGATAAAGTGTAGAAAAATCAAACTTCCAAAAAATGATAATTCAAAGTTTATAAATGAATTTGGATGAAAATTTGCATTGAGTGTGTGTATAAGTTGATTAATTCTCAATTTTTCAATGAAGTACATTGTGTTTATAATAAGAAATTTTGAAAATTTATAAGGCGCATGTTCAGGGAAAAAAATCCCCCATACAAGTAGATAGAATAAGAAATTAATCAATTAAATAGATTTGTTTTTTCTGTACTTTTTATTATATGATTTTTACCTAGTAGTTTTTATGTAAAGAAATGACACTAATTGTTGCTTTTCTTTCCATTTTTAAATTGTGATTAATTATACAATAAAGAAATATTTTTTTTTTATTTCCAAACCTATGAAAAAAAACTTTTCATGATCTCAATAATATTTGAGAACATATATGGAAAGAAAAAAGAAAGTGCGAAGAGTTGATTTTTTCGCTATAAATATATTAAAATTTTTAAAAGATGAGCATTTTTATTACTTTAACAAAATAAATATGTAGTTCTTTCCAAAAAAAAATATAACAATATAAATAAGTAGTTTTTAAAGCGTGGAGATTTTTGCACTCCACCTATTTATTTTGCACTCCTCCTTTGGTTTTTTTGAAATTACAAATTATACAATTATCCTTTTTTTATTGTAAATGTCTATTCTTTTATTAATTATAGTTACTAAACTACCCTTCATTTTTCATCAAAATTCATTATTTGATGTTTAACATTCTAAACTACATACAACTGAAAATTTTTTTGTCAAAAAATTTAATATAATCAGTTATTTTTTAGAAGTACTATTTAACTTTAATTTATTTAAATCATTGTAAAATTTTCATTAATTATTAAAAATAGCAAATCTTTTATTATCCATGAAGAGTTTTTTTTCAATACCATATGCACATAACTACTTTATTTTTTTTAGCATCATTTAAAAAATAATATAAAAAATTAATTATATGATTAAAAATATCAATTATAAAAACTTAACAATAATTTATCATATAAAAAAAACGTTCATGAATAGAACTAAAATTAATTGTATGTAATTTAGAATAATTACATCTCAACACATACTCTAATTAAATTTAATTACTAAAAAAATATATTTGATAAAATGAAAATATAGCATTTACTTTTGTATTATTAATATATTATAACACTTTTTATTCAAATTAAAATTACAACACTTTTTATATGATGAATTTTTTGTTGCATTTTTATAATAATGTTTTTATTTTTGTAATTTGTTTTTTATATTATTTTTTTAAAAAAATTATGACAAGAAAAATAAAAATAAAATAATGTGAATATGGTATTAAAAAATTCTTAAAAAGTAAAAAAGATTATTTTTTTATAATTGATACAAGTTTTACAATGATTTAAACAAAGATTTTTTTTAAAGGAATGATTTAGATACATAAAGAATGTTTAACAAAAAATATTTGATTATGCTAAATTTTTTAATGAAAAAATAAGTTCGATCACAAGTAAGTTTTTATAATATTAAAAATTAAATAGTGAATTTGAATTCTAAAAAAAAAATCAAAACAAGCTAGTTTAGGAATGGTAATTAATGAAATAAATAAACATTTTAAACAAAGGATAATTATGTAAATTATAACTCCAAAAAATAAATAAGAAATGCAAAAATAAATGGGTGGAGTGCAAAAATCTCCACCCGTTTATAAATTCAAGATTCTTGCTTTCAGTCAACACTTTTTGTATACACCTAACTATTAGTTGCTTACTTATAAGTATCTTAGTTAATTAAAACTAATAAATATGTTTCAATCATTTTAACAATTTGGTATATATATATATATATGAAATTATATTTTAGATATATCTGAAAATCTCTAAATTTTTTTTTTTTAAATGGTTTAAGCTCCAATTTGACATGTAATTTCAGTTTGGCATATGTTTCATTAAAAAAAAAAGGTGCATAAAATTAAAAATTAAAAATGTCATTTTATAACTTAAACATATATCATATGTAATAGTAGTATTTGCTAATGAAAATCTCTTTTAAAAGGTCCAATGTCGAAGACGACCTTGATGGAGATGGCATCTCTTGGGCTTTCTGAACACAAATGCTAGAAAAGTGCATCTTCTGCAGATGAAATAAAGTGTATCTTGATGGAGATGGCATCTCCAGTTTGATTTGGACCTAAATAGGCCTAAAACTTACAATCAATTGCAATTGCTTACAAAAGATGTGCTTTCAGAAATACAATCTCTATAGCCAATTTGTTACTTTCTTGAATGCAGTCTAGAATTTAAATTTCCTTTGATGTTGCTTGTTTCTAAAGAATTGGACTTTGTTTCCTCGCAGTGGGATTCTTTTGGGGACCTTGGCCGATGCTTCAAATGCCCGACACTCCCTTTCAGCTCCACAAATTATCTTCAATGTCATTGGTTTCTGTGCAAAGTGGCTGCCACAATCATCTTTACAGTATTTGCGAAAAGGCAGCTGAAGGTATTACATGACGAATCACAACTGGCATAACTTCTCAATATACATTTCGGTCCAGGAAGACAACCCACTACCCTGGACTTCTCATGACAGCATATTTATACATGACTGGAGTGGACGAAGTTCTACTTTATTGAACAACTTCGTCCATAGAAAGGTGCTTATTGCATGATAATGTCAATGGTGTGATACAGAGCAGAGGAGAACTATAACATCTAACCTAGTATAAGACTATAGAGGCCATCTTTTCTTTTTCATTGTTATTTGTATATGATTGAAATCTCGGGCTATTTACCATTTTGGTGTAAAAAACAAAATTTATTTCCATTTTAGGGTAGTTTCAAAAATAATTCTCATTTTAGGTAGATTAGAAAAGTTATTCCCAATTTGAGGTATTTTTTTGTGATCAATTTGACTTTTCCTCTACCACCTCACCAAAAAACATCCCAAATTGGGAATAACTTTTCTAATCTACCCTAAAATGGGAATTATTTTTGAAACTACCCTAAAATGGGAATAAATTTTGTTTTTTACACCAAAATAGTAAATAGCCCTGAAATCTCAGCCTTAAAAAGGTGAAATTGGGTGAACTAGAAAAGTTTCGGTAAAGCCTAATTTAAATGTTGGCTAGATAAATATTATGTAATAAGAGTAGTTATGAAGGAAGGGCCCCAATTAGTAGAAAAAACCCGCAAGCCCTTTGGTTATCCTGCACTTTGAAAGTACCAGAGTATATACATGTATATTGGTGAAGCTTAATTATTGAAGAATATGGTAAGGTAATTAAAGTATAGACGCATTTAAAGATGACAACATAAATCCAAGTGCAATGTATCTTATGCCAAGTGAAAGAAAACAAAAGTGGTCCAAGATCCTAAAATTAGAAAATGGAAGAAATTGAAAAATTAATACTCACCATTAATACTTGTGGCCTGGTAGGGTATTAAAATTTAAAAGACCACACATATAGATGCCATGTCTTTGGAGCTCAAGCAAGATTTCTGTATCAAAATGGGTGGTCCTCTTCTTAATAATTGCATATCACTTTCTACTATATATGTCATATGTACACAGTATTATCCTTGTTCATAAATGAAAATTATTTTCCTTTTATAAGAAGAAAATGAGTCTTTGTTATGAAAAAAGAAATTGCTTTCTATTAAATTGTATATGGGTGATCTGAACTTTTGGAAGATTGTATGCAATTGAGGAGTAATTATGTTATTTCAAAATGATACCCGATAATTTATTCATAATAAAAGATGCTATGTTAAATTGGGATGTCTAATATATTAGCGCATGTAAACAATAAAATGAAAAAAAAAAAATTATTGTAAAAAATAGTGATAATGTACAAATAATTATTTACTAAAGTCATTCATCAATTTTTAATTTCTGTCTAGTTATGAAAATGAATTTTACAATTTAATTTTTTTTTATGAAATAAAGTGAATGTATAGAAAAAAGATATTACCATATATTTTATTTAATGCTTTGGTATGTTACTAACTTACTTGTCGGGTTCGTGCCCAAATATTTAATATTATATTTGGAGAGGACTAGATTATATAAAAAATAAGTTTGATTGAAGGACTTAATTGAAAACAATTAAGTTCGGAAACTAAAATGTAATTTGGTATTAACCGCCCAAATTCTCAAATGAGAAAATTTTTTTAAAAAAGGGTAATGATGCCTAAGAGATGTGCAGCTTGCAAAGAGGAGGTGAGGATGACTCACTCATCCTCTACAAGGCAAGGCAAAGCAAAAGAAGGTATGGTACCATTTGGTACTAGACAATTGAAGAAAAGAAACAAAAGCAAAATAGAGAAACAAGCGTAAAGAAAGAAAGAAATTGAAAAAGAACAGGGTTTCGTCTATCCTTCGATAAGCAACGCATGAGTCATGAAGGAGGTGAAGGAAACAACGACGTAGGTGAGTGAACTGTTTTATTCAAAACCCTATGTTTTATTTTTGTTAAAATTGTGATTTGGTTGTCGTTTGGGTTGTTTGATTAAAATTGAACTCGATTCGATGTTTTAAATTTCAAATTTATGATCGTTGCAAGGTAAAGGGGTGATGCCTCTATGCAAAGAGGCAGTGCCTCTGTATTGAAAATGAGAGGGCGACGCCTCAGCCCATTAAGGCTCCAGAGGCGGCGCCTCTGAGGCAGAGAGACAGCACCTCTGTTTGTTAAGGACGACGCCTCTAGGTTGAGAAAGAGCGGCGCCTTAGCCCACTAAGGCCTAAAGGCGACGCCTCTGAGGTACAAAGGCAGCGCCTCTGTGGTAAACAAGCGGTGCCTCTGTGATAAAAGCGGCACTTCTGTGGCAAGCAGGTGGCGCCTCTTTGATTTTGAACTGTTAGGGCGAGACCTTTTTGGTTTTGGAAGGAAAACTTGTTTCTAAAATTGAAATTGAAATACTATAGTTTATTGAGATTTACTCTAACAGTATTCAGTTTTGCTGAGACTAAGATTGACTTAAGAAATTGTGTTATTTAAACGATTATGAGTAAATGAATATAAAAGGGTTGTAGTAAGACCGTGCTCGGGGTCCGGTAGGGTTCAATGAGATGTAAGACAGTGTCCGAGACACAATAACTCATGTTATATTCTATATCCAGGATACAGTGATATGTGATTATGAAAGCCTTTGGGGCTACTTTGTGTGGTTAACGATAATGGTATGCATACTTTGCCCGAACCTTAAATGTGCTGATTGGTATCCACCACATTGACAACAACTTGATTATATACTGTTAAAATGAATCATTTGTGATCTGATTATATATTGTATTAATGAGTTAAATGTGAGTTGATTTATATGATTTGGATATTTATTGTTTGACTCTTTGGTTTACAGTTATTGTTTAACTGTTCATATTGAATGATTTTAAATTATTTTTATTATCATTTGAAATATTATTTATTCAGTTACCGAGAGTGTTTGTTTAGTTTACTCATTGAGTATTTCACATAGAAATACTCACCACTCCCTTTTTATAAAATTGCTTTCTTTTCAGCCTAGCCTTCTGTACATATTGTATAGAGTACCTATGGTGATCTAATGGGTAGCTCAGACCCTAGACGTCCATGGTGATGAGACACAGATTCTATGTTACATACAACATGACCCCGATACCGAGTTATCTTTTTAAGTTTCGGTAGACCCTATAACAGTCGAGTATCAGACTCACACGGTGAGGAATGACTTTTCAAACGGGTGCTTGACTATCATCTCTATTGGTTACGAGACACAGACAGGAGTCCGAGTCTCTTTGACTTGGACTTAGTTGTTACCTGATGCTGCTGACATCATGCTCTTTTTACCGGTAGAGGATTGAGAGTTAGGATTGTTGCTACTATTTTTAGGTATATATGTGGGTAGCACATCCTAGGGTAGTTGGACTACCTTCTTTAGGGTTTGATAGGGCCTTTGATCCTTTTTGGTTTATTATGTTTGTATGTATTTTTGATAGCCCCTTTTTGCCTAGTTTTCCCCTTACCACTGAACACTGATCATGTACATTATTTTATATACACATATATGTACATTATGTTTTCCACTAATAGTGTTTCATCGATGAGTTTATGTTTCTTGCCATCTATACTATCTGATGATTGGTAGATGTTATGTATATAATTTTGGTATTGTTATTATGAAACAAGCAAGTTACTAGATAAATCGGTAACCTTAGTAGATAGGTTTGAGGTATAGTTGAGTGGTATGATTGTTATTAACCTTGTTTATTAAACCAGTAAATCTGGATAGTCTTAAGCAACTCTAACTTAAAAGTGGTACATTTTCATACTGATACTCCGTGTTGGACAGTCCGGGTTATAAGCCTATCCGACGTGGGTGCCTGTGGGGAGGGGTGTCACAATTTTTGGTATCAGAGCCTAGGTTTTGAAAGTTTAGAATATAAGAATAGGAATAATGCTGATTTTGAAAGTTTAGATAGTGGAAATGGTATTATTCATGACTTTTGAAGAATAGGCCATGAAAAATTGAGATTTGGAAGAAATTTATGTGTTGAATGAATAGTGATGATTGATGATATGGTATTTGATGATTGATGAATATTGAACATATTGATATTGAATTGCAGGATATTAAGTGATGGCAAGAACTAGGGGAGGTGGTTTAGGTGCTCAGGGTAGGCCTAAGGGTAGACCGAAAGGCCGAGGTAGAGGCTGAGGTAAAAGTCGAGTGTTTTTGAAAAACTCTGCAAGTATACAGAATCGACAAGTAGTACAAAAGATATCGTTCCCACAGAGATTTTAATCTAGCCACCTATTAATGTTATCTCTAATTGTTTAAAGCTTCAAATTATAATGATCAAATTAACTATGATTAATTAAATCTAAATAAAGTATAAATCCTATTTTGTAATCAATTAATCAATTCTAAAACAACCATTAGAAAATCAATTCACCTCACACTCATTAATCAATTCCCTTCCCTTAAATACAATTATTCATGCAAATCTTGAGTTATCTTAAATGATAATCACCTTTCTCAAGGTTAACTATTCTACCTTGCATTTCTTTAACTAACCATCAACAATTCAATTCTCATTACAATTGCAACCCTAATTACTTTAATAACAAGGTTTAATCACCACTCTTAAAGACAATAATCAATTCAATCTATCTCTAATAAAGAATCAATTATGTTTATATTTATAGTTCCACTAAAATAATCATCTCTCGATGCATTATCTTAATTAATATCATGTCAATGCTGGCTAAACACAAACAAGCATTAATATTAATAAACATAAATTTGCATAAATAAAAGATTTATTAAGAAGGAAAATTTTGATTAACTCATGTTCAGATCCTTAATTCCCTAATGAATAAAAACTTAGCCTAACATAATTAAATTAAATACTAAAAATAAGTAAAAGAAATTCATCACCAATTATAAGAAATTAGATGAAGAAAGTAAGAATTAAATCTCTCTATATCTCCAATCTTTAATCGTCAATCTTGCTTCTCAATAATGCCTCTCAGAATTCCCCTTTTTTCTCTCTTTTTATAATCCTTTTATAGTCCCCCTCTTATTCCTTCTCGATTAGGGTTACAAGAATTTGATTTTATCTCATCTATTCCGCCTACACGCCCGTGTTTCTCTGTAACACGCCCGTGTTTCGCATAGTTCTTTCATCCGAGCATCAACACGGCCGGATCCCGAGCCGTGTCTCAAGTGTGTAAAATTGGCAGAGTGGTACACGGCCTGGCACACGGCCGTGTCCCGACCCGTGTTCAGGGTACTCAAATCTTCCACAGAGATACACGGGCACAAACACCCCTGTGTTGATATCAAACTCCTTGTTTTCTTTTGATTTTGACATTATTCACTCCTAATCTTCAATGAATCCACTTCCAACCTTGATTAAAGATCTAAAAACACAAAAGAAGCATAAATAAACTATCTAAACACAAATTAACACAATTAAACATAGAATTCACACAAATAAACTACTAAAAATGTAATAAAATATAACCTAATCATCGACGTACCCAGACAAGTAGAATGGATATAGTGGAAAGGGTAAAGAATGCGAATATAAGTGAAAATGTACCATGAAATAAATCCCCATCAGAAGCCTCTGTTGGCAATAAAAGGAGTAATGGGTGTGCACATGGTATAGAAAGTGAGCAGGGTAGTTCAATGTCTTGAGTGACAATACTAAATTTCAACGTACCAAGGCGAGCACGTAAATGACAGCCACCACAGCCAGTGCGTGGAAATAAAGCTAACCTAGTGCCACAAATGATGTATATGGATGCTGCAGAATTAGCACGAACTATGGCCACTGTAATGGCAGAAAAAGATAAGAAAAAGTATAAAAGGCCTGGAGATATGATTGAACATGCGAAGAAGTGTGGATCATATGATTTCTATAGTACCCTAGATCCTGGTCAAGCTGAAAAGTGGATTAAGACCATAGAATAAGCCTTAACAATGTTACAGCTTAGCAACGAGGAGAAAATGAGCAACGTTTATGGTTTGATATTTGATAAGGCTGATATTGGCTAACTCGAATTCGGAATCTCTACAAAGAAGCTCTGAATTGGCAAATGTTTCAGGAAGAGTTCCACATAGAATATCTAACTGAAAACTACCGAAATGAGAAGTTGGCTACGTTCCTTTTCTCTCTTTTTTTCTTTCATTTTTTTATTTTTATTTTAGCCTTATTTTTCCTACCTCGTTTTCTTTTCTTCTTTTCCTTTTTTATATTTTTATATTTTCTCCTTTTTTTTTTCTTTCCCTCTTTATTTTATTTTTATTTTTTTCTTCTCCCCTCTTTTATTTCCTTTTCTATTTTTTTATTTATTCTTATTTTTCTATTCCTTTTTTTAAAAAAATTTATATTTATTTTTTTACTCTCCTTTTTTTTCCTTTTATTTTTATTTTTTTCTCATTTTTCCCTACCTCATTTCCTTTTTTTCTCTCTTTTTTTAATTTTTTGTTTTCATTTCTTTTTTCTCTCTTTTTTAATATTTATTTTTTCTCCACCCCTTCTATTTATTTTTTTATTTTTATTTTTACTTTCTTCTTATTTTTTCTCATCCTCTCCTAGTTTTTTCTATTCCTTTTTTTATAAAAATTTCATATGATTTTTTTCTCTCTCCTTTTTTTCTTTTTTTTTTTTTAATTTTTATATAAAAATATTTCTTGATCCAAACCACTTTAGAAATATATGGGACAATTATATAAAAATTGATTGTACGGTCACTAACTGGAGTGCTTTTAAGCAAATTCTCTCTCTTTTTTTTTAATTATTTTTGTCTATGTTAAATTAAAATTTAATAAATATTAAATTATTTATATATAAGTCTGTTTGTTTGTTTTTTTTTAAAAAAATATATGGGACTGTTTGTGTATGTGTCTATTTGTTTTGTGCACCCGCCAAAGATTATAGTTTTCTAGAAATGGTAATTTTCAGGAAAAATGTTTTAAAGCCGTGGTTTGGGCTTAAACAGGTAACCGACACTTGTGTTTTTTTTTTATTCTGTAATTACCATAATAGCCTTGTGTATGAGTTTTGTTTTGAGAAAATAAAGTTAAAAGGAGAAATATATAAAATTATATATATTAAAATTAAAAATTATATATATATATATATATATGTATATGCACAATTCTTATGACTAAATCATAATTTGTTGTTAAAAAAAAAACCATAATTTAACATGATGAACAAGTAGTTAGCTCTTAACTATAGTTTAGCTTGATGTACACCATAAGACCATGTTACTTACTAAACTATTAGCTACTTTTGTCTCCTGTCAACTTGCTATCTCCAATTTGCATGACTCATTA
>CATIWO010212797.1:0-11298 GCA_949673435.1 Macaranga tanarius
GCATGACTTGGTTGACATGTTGATAGTATATTGTTCATTATGCATGTTTAGCTATGTAAGAGTGCATGTGATATGATCTATGGGCATGAAAGTGCTTTGTGTTTGATGCAAATGTTGCATGCAATGAAAATTTTTAAATTCTGCATTTTCATTGTTCCTCTACACACACTTTCCTTCAATATTTAATTATTATTATTATTATTATTATTATTATTATTAAAAATTCTCATGTCTAAATTTATAAAATATTTTCTTGAAAAGTTGTCTCTTTTGTATACTTTATATATAATTTAAATTGTCCCCAAAATAATGATTAAAATAATAAATAAACACTTGAGCTGTAGCAAATATACATACACATATATATGCCATTGTAGTTTAAAATATACTTGTGGTATTTTCTTATGTTCTTTATACCAATTAGATGTTATATTCATATTGCTAGAGTCATGGAACTCATCTAGTTTTGAGACTATAATTTAAAACTCAATCCACTACAAGTCCCGTCCTCGTTCACATCACTCTTTTGTAGCAGCAATTAGAATTTATTAAATTGCACTATATATTAATTAATTTGAGTCCTATAACTCATGATCATATGTAACATGCACGTACAAAAGGAGAAGTTATGTACAGAATAAAAAAGCATCAGATTTATCAAGTGAGTTAAGCTTTATTTGCCCAAAGATTCACGATTTTTTTTTCAAAGAATTTAACTAAATGCTTAGACCATGAACATTAATAAGGTTTGACAACAATAACTTTCAAGAAATTGAACTATGTTATTGCCAAGAAAATAATAGACAAAACTCAAACATACTTAATATAACAAGAGTTCACGGAAGATCAGTTTCAAGCTTCTATAATTTTAATAATACAAAAACCAAAATTTTCAACTAACAATTGAATATACTTCAAGATCAGTCCAAAATTTAATCAAAGAGAGAGTACGCAAGAAATCACTTATAAACAAAGTGTATAGACCAGATTTAAAGAAAAAGATAGGAATTCATTCTAAAAATCAAAAATTAAAAGAGAAGAGCATTCACTCACTAGTATTTTTTTCATTTTGGGTACTAAGGCACCAGTATAACTTTGGTGCGCCAGCCCACTGCTCTGAGGCAGCGGCACAACACTTGGGCGCCGCCTCAGTGGCCCTCTTCCACGTTTAATTGATCAAGCGCTATTCTAGAGTGCAATGCTGCAGCCTATGTGCCTGACCTGTCTTTACAATTTTGACCACAATTGAATTCCAACTGAAAATTCTACCCACTACACAAAACTCATCATTTTTACTTAATTAACCCATCATCAATCTCATAACCAAGTTTTTTTTAATAACCCATAAGAAATTAAAGTAGCTCAAAGCAATAAATAATCATTAAGGTAATTGTTTTCTCATTAAAAAGAAAAGAAATTTTTCAAGAAGTGCATATTAGTAAAGAGAAAACATCAAGAAGATTCACTCACTAGTTCAAGCAAAACCAAACTCTTTGATCACTTTCAAACTTGTTTTCTTCCTTCTAATTCAGTCTACTCCAACTTTTACCCACAAAAAATTCTTCTTCTTCTTGCTTTTTCCTCTGTGTCCAGGAGTAGACCCATCTCTTATAAGTTCTCTTTTCTTAATGCTTTGTTTTTTTTACTATAACAAACCTCTTTCCTTAAGTTTATAGCATTGTCTTTTCTTTAGTACTTAAACTTTTCATCTCTTCATCTTTAGTCCTTCCTAATATTTTTTTGATCCATTTATGTGACACCCAAAAGTATAACCATACACGTAGCCTCAATTAATGATGTCGGTCAAATTAAATTACCCTAGTCTCTAAGACTAAGTGTAGAGCAAGAAGGGTATCGAACTCTAGGAATTTGTGTACTTTATATTAACTGAATAGGTACTAAAATGGATAAGCAAAATATTAATAATGAAGATTGTTGGATTACCCTAATTATTCTAATTAATTATTAACTATAATAATTAATCTAATTATTCTAAATATCAAGTTAAATAGGGTTTATTAGAACTACAAGTAGGACTTTATCAAAAATTACAAGATAAACAAATAGTTACATAAAATGATTATAAATATAGTATAAGGCATAAATGCAATTCTCATTGTCATTTATACTTAAAGTCCTTAAATGCAACTCTCATTGTTATTTAAAGGTAATTCATTTAGAGTCTACAAGCATTCTTATGTCATTGTAGCGATAAACATAATCCATAATATTACCATGCAAGGTTTATAATTAGAAATTTAAGTAGAAACCCTTGTCTCCAAGTGATTTCATTACCTTTAATGAATTCAATTATATATCCACCAAAATGCACCAACTCTCATTATGTACATATTTGATTAAAACATCATATATGGTAGCCAAGTATACACAATACATTCAAACTCATAATTGAACTCAAATCATTAACATAATATAAAATAAAAGATGTTATTCATTGATTCATTCTTCCTTGTAATTCTAACAAACAATGGCTTAGCCAAGATACATGATAAACACAATTAAACAACAACAATAAGGAAAATAAAATACAAAGTACTAAGAGAGAAAGATAGAACTTTGAATGTAGATAGCCTTCTTGAAGATTCCTTGACTTGCTTTGAATGTTCTTCACTTGAATATTTGAATTGCACTAATAATACTAATAAAACTAACACTTTTGATAAATAATAAAATGCTTTCTGATGTCTCCTATCTATATTGTTATTCTATATCTCTGAAATGCAGCCAACACATGTATTTATAGGCTTTAGAAGCAGTTACAAGTTATTAAAATTCATATACAATTGGAAAGACACTATTTGACATGAAAAGTCACCATCCTGTGCAGATGTAGTAATTTCAAAGGCATTTTTGTCCATTGAAATGACATTGTCTCCAGAAAATGTCTTCCTGAAAGTTGTATATCTTAGAGTTAGCTTTCCAATGCAACTTGAATCACCTAATTTGGAGCTCTGTAGAGGAAATTATGGCCAAAATACAGAAACTATACAAAGTTAAAAAGTTGCATCCCTTTGACTAGGCACCATTGTGCCGACTTGGACTCAGCACAGCCAGCCTCTGTCACGAGTCGACACAGGCTCTAATTTGCTTCCTTTGGCTTTTATTTCACTCCAATGCACTCCAATGCAACTTTAAGCATGAAATTAGCCTAGAGTGACCTATAAAACACACAAGCAACATCAAAGCACAAAAATAACAATAAAAATGCAACAAATAATTAAAATGCAAATGCAAAATAAATAAAAAGTAACAAAATGATCTTAAATAACCATGCTAGTTTATATACTATCAAATCCCCCCCACTTAGACCTTGTTTGCCCTCAAGTAAGAAACACAAATCTAAGAAAATCATCAAAAATTTCATCTTCTCCAAAATATATGTAGCCATCTTAACAATTCATTCTAATAATGAAAGAAATTTTGTAGAAAATATAGTTAATAACTAACTTTCAATGCTCAACAATGATAGAGAAAATAAGTCTTATGGCATAGGCAATAAATTTAACACATTATCTCAACCTATTAATAACAAAATCAAAAATACAAAGTCAAAGTGCTAACCAAGCTATCTAGCCAAAATATTCATTCTTCAAACTTAATATTTCTAAAAATACAAGTAGCCTTTTAGGACAAAAATCAAGCACACGCATAGACTAACATTTCTTATGGCATTTTTAGACATATTTTTTAAATATATGCATACTTATATTTTTTTTAACTAGTGGGTGCATTTTATGCTCCATCCCACTTATTTTTTTCTTATACCTGCAATGTCACATACTCTTTCCGAATGAATGCAATTAAGGAGCAAACTCATTTGCATACAACTTACTCAAAATACATCACATAACAAGTATAAATTTTCTCTTTTTTTTTTTATGTCCTCATCCATTATTGAAATGCTAATCTTTCATATTATGACTATAGTTTCCTTTAAGCTACCTAAGTTCTAAGAAACTTAAGCTTAAATCCTTAGCATTCTAGCCTTAAGCATAGTTAGAAAGTGGACTAAAAATTCTCTAGATTTTGAAAGTAATAAAAAGAGATAATAAGAAAAACTTAAAGACTATACTAAATGAGACTTTAAAAATTCTACCAATTAAGCATAAAAAATTAAATATTAACATGGCATAAAAGTAAAACCTCAATCCAAATTAAAATGAACTAGAAAAGAGGCTACTACTTATTAATGTAAAGAAGATAAAGTAAATATGCAAAATAAACATGGCACTCATGCATAAACAACCTAAGCATAAATCATGCATAAAACACAACCTAAACATAAATCATGCATAAAACACAAACTAAACATAAATCATGCATAAAACATAATATTAACATGCATAATAACTACTACTAACTAAACAATCACTACTTAACTTCCCTTTCCCCAAACTTAAAATACACATTGTCCCCAATGTGAAACTTAAAAGAAAAAGTAGGGAAAAGGAAAAAATCCCTCAATCTTCCGAAGGGGATGGTGGTGGAGACTCAATATTATGTCCGAAACGGGAAAAATATTGTTGCATCTTGTACTCCATCTAGCGTTAGCGGTGAGCTAATTGGCGGTTGAAAGCCTCCATTCCGCTCAATTGTTATTGCATTGGCCTTTGGTTTGCTAATACTTGCTGCCAAAGAGGCAAATCATGGCTAGAAGAGCCACTTACACCTCCTTGCATAGGAAAAAAAGGGATAGGCGTATCATCTTGTGGCTATTCCTCTTGATTCAAATCATCTCCTACATTTTGCTCTTCACCTTAAACATTATCTCCAACATGTCCTACTTGTGCATGCTCCTCATCATCTTAATGACCTACAAAATATGGATGGGGGATACCCTTCCAACAAGATCTTGTGTGTGCAGGAATTAAATGAAAAGAAGCATTTATAACTTCACCTCTCACAAGGGCTTGTTTAGTGAAGTATGTACATGGTGCAACACAGTCAATAATATCAAAATCAATATTAAAAGATTTAGCAATGATAGTTATAACATGTCTATGTGTCAAAGGAACATCTTTACGATTAGCACATTGCAAGAGTTGATTAAATATCCAATAAGTCCAACAAACTTGTTTTCTATTTTGAATGCACCACATCAAAAACATTTATTGAGTCGAAACTTGATTAAATTCAGACTTATGAAATACTATACAACAAAGCACCTTATGCAACAACTAAAATTGCAAATCCTTAATAAACATAGCCTTGCCTTTCTTTGGTCTAAAAAGTGGTGGCAAATCAGTTAAGAAAGTCCCAAATGCATCAACATTAAAAGACTTTGGCATATTACACATACCATTCTTCTTAAAACTAAATACACGTTGCATGAAAGAATAGGTAAGTTGGTGGGGTTTTCCTAACATCCAAAACTCAAGTATATGGGAATCATTAGCATTAACCTCTAGGGATGTATAAAATTCTATATTCAAGTCAACAAATGTGTGTTCATGCATAGAGACAAATTTTTTTAAACCACAATTTGTTAACAATTGAGTAAAGGAGTCATGCATACCAATATTTTAAAGTAAAGAAGTAGGGATATATTTGTATGTAACCATTTCCTTAAATTTATTTTTAGTAAACCTAGCACCTTCTTTATGAGAGAGGATAGGAAACTTAGCTTGATATATGAGTTGCAAATTCTCCTTTTGTCGCACTTCTTCATCTTGATCATCCCTCCTTAGCCTTGATGATGAAGATCCTTTGGTTTTCCCCATGTTAAATCTAGAAATTAAAGTGAACGAGAAAAGAATAAGAAAATTGGAGAGGGGGTTCGGCTATGGAGAGAGTGAGAGGAAAAAAGAGTTTGAGAAGAAAAAGAAAAACTAAAAATAAAGAAGAAGAAAAGGAGTGGTGTAAAGACAATTGAAGAAAAATAAAAATTGTAGAGAATTGATTGTTAAGAAGAGAAATTGGGTGTTTAAATAGAAGAAAGGGAGATGAAAAAGAGAAGAGTAGAGATTATAATATTAGTAGTCAATTTGGTTATATATAGGGAAAGAAAAAAAAAAGGTTATGACATGTTGAAAGGTTATGTCCTTATGGGGAAAGGACATGACTTTTCAATTCAAATTCAAATTTGGAGTAGGAGTTATATGCATAAAGACAAAATTAGATAGGAAAAAGTAGTAGTTTAAAAATAGGAAATAATAGAATCAAACAATAAAAAATTACAAAGAATAAAGATAGGAAAATTATTGAAAGAAAATTAATTGTGGATGTGTGAGGGGCACGAGTCGGCATGCTATGCTGACTCGGCACCTTGAGGTGCTGTTATGAGTCAGCACACTGTGTCAACTCAATATAGACCTCGCATGCTAAGCCTCAAGGATGGGCACGAGTCGGCATGCCATGCCGATTCAGCACCATCCGGCTTTGTTACGAGTCGGCACAGAGCTAAGGCAAAAAATTAATTTTTTTAATAAATAATAAAATAAATTATATACTACCAAAAAAAATTCAAAACAAAAATTTAATAAAAGAAAAATAATGTGTATGTGTAGATTTAAAAGAAAAGAAATTAAAGTAAAAGAAAATAACAAACTAGAAATAAAATAATTACCTTGCTAGATTTTATAGTCTATAGCTTGACCATACCTTTTTGCATTCATGGTGTAGAAAGAGAAATTGATTCTTGTGGATCAATTGCATTATTAATTAAATAAGGCTTGAGACGATGACCATTCACTTTGAAGCTTTCTCCTTTGTCATTTGCAATCTCAATTGCCCCATATGGATGAACTTTGACAATCTTAAATGGACCCGACCACCTTGACTTCAACTTACCGGGAAACAACTTCAATCTAGAATCGTAAAGTAGAACAAGGTCTCCCTCATGGAACTCTTTCTTAACTATGTGCTTGTCATGCCATAATTGTGTACGATCCTTATACAACTTAGCATTTTCATAAGCATTCATTCTCAATTCTTCTAATTCATTGAGTTGAAGTAGTCTTTTCATACCCGCTTTCTTCAAATCAAAGTTTAAATCCCTAGTTGCCTAAAATGCCCTATGCTCAAGTTCTACGGGCAAGTGACAAGACTTCTCATAAATCAATTGGTAAGGAGTAAGGCCAATAGGTGTTTTAAAAGCTGTCCTATATGCCCATAAGGCATTATCTAACTTCAATGCCCAATCCTTTCTTAATGAAGAAACCATTTTCTCTAGAATCCACTTAATCTCTCTATTACTCACCTTAACTTACCCACTTGTTTGTGGGTGATATGGAGTATCCACCTTGTGTATAACTCTATACTTCTTCAAAAGAGATTCAATTATATGATTACAAAAGTGTGAACTACCATTACTAATTAATGCTCTAGGGGTGCCAAAGCTTGGAAAAATAATTTTCTTAAGCATCTTTTTGACAACCTTAGCATTATTAGTAATAGTAGCTATTTCTTCTACCCATTTAGAGACATAATCTACCATAACCAATATATACTTATAGCCCAAAGAACTAGGGAAAGGACCCATGAAGTCAATACCCCAAACATTAAAAATCTCTACTTCAAGGATTCCTTTCAAAGGCACCTCATATTTCCTAGACAAATTACCCATTCTTTGGCATCTATCACATTTAAGCACAAATTCTCTAGCATCCTTAAATAAAGTAGGCCACGAAAAACCAGATTGAAGTACCTTAGAAGCTGTCTTTGATGCACCAAAGTGTCCGCCTACATTCAAGGAATGATAATATCTCAAAACATCTTAGACATCATCTTGAGAAATACACCTTCTAATCAAACCATCTCCACATCTCTTATAAAGTAAAGGTTCCTCCTAATAGTAGAACTTACTATCATGCAGAAATTTCTTCTTTTGCCAAAAATTAAGCCTATAAGGTAGAGCTCCACTTATAAGGTAGTTTACAAAATCCGCAAACCATGGAAGTTCTTTAGAAGCTAATATAAGGAGATATTCACCATGAAATGACTTATTGATTGTCACACCATCATCACTCTTGTTCAATTCCTCTTGATCTAGTCTTGATAAGTGGTCTGTAACAAGATTCTCACTTCCTTTCTTATCTCTCACTTTCCAATCAAATTCTTGAAGCATTAGAATCCACCTTAAGAGCCTTGGTTTTGCATCTTTCTTGCTTAGAAGATACTTGAGGGCAGCATGGTCGGAATACACAATAACCTTTTACCTCACAAGATATGCTCTAAACTTATCAAATGCATAAACAATAGAAAGCAACTCTTTTTCCGTAGTGGTATAATTTATCTGAGCATCATCAAGTAGTTTACTAGCATAATAAATTACATAAGGCTTGCCTTCTTTTCTTTTCCCTAAAATAACCCCAACCGCAAAGTTACTTGCATCACACATGATCTCAAATGGTTGCTCCCAATTAGGTGGTTGCAAAACCGGTGCTAATGTAAGAGCCTTCTTCAAATTCCCAAATGCATCCATACATGTATCATCAAACTTGAAAATAGCCCCTTGGCAAGTAGCTTGCATAGTGGCTTTGCTATTTTTGAAAAATCTTATATGAATCTTCTATAAAAACTCGTATGTCCAAGAAAGCTCCTTATATCTTTTGCACTCTTTGGAGGTGGCAAATTGGCAATGACCTCTATCTTTGCTCTATCAACCTCGATGCCTCTTTGTGAAACTATATGGCTAAGAACAATCCTTTCTTATGCCATGAAGTGGCACGTCTTCTAATTAAGTACTAGTCCATGCTCCTTGCACCTATCAAGAATTTTAAAAAGATTTTCTAGATAATTTTCAAAGTTAGATCCATAAACACTAAATTCATCCATGAATACTTCAACACAATCATCTATTAGATCACTAAAAATTGAAAACATGCATCTTTGGAAAGTAGCGGGAGCATTGCATAAGCCAAAAGGCATACGCCTAAAAGCAAAAGTACCATATGGACAAGTAAAAGTGGTTTTAGCTTGGTCTTCGGGATGAATAGGAATTTGGTAAAAACCACTAAGCCCATCAAGATAATAAAAATATAAAAAATTTGCTAATCTTTCTATAACCTGATCAATAAAAGGCAATGGAAAATAATCTTTCCTAGTTACTTTGTTTAACTTTCTATAGTCAATACATATACGCCAACCCGTGATAGTCCTAGTAGGCACTAAGTCATTATGTTCATTTTGCACAATAGTCAAGCCACCCTTTTTAGGAACAACTTGAATAGGACTTACCCATTTACTATCATTAATGGAATATATGATCCCATTATCAAGCAACTTAATCACTTCCTTCCTAACCACTTCCTTAAGAGTGGGATTTAACCTCCTTTGAGCTTTTATAGTAGGCTTAGTATCATCCTCTAAAAGGATTCTATGCATACAAATAGTTGGGTTTAATCTTTTTAGGTCATTAATTGAATATCCTATTACTCCCTTATGTTTATTCAAAACATCACATAAAGCATTCACCTCATCATTTGGTAGTAAAGAATTTACAATAAAAGGAAAATTAGAATTAGAATCAAGAAATGCATACCTTAGAGTGGAAAGCAAAGGTTTAAGCTCTAAATTGGGTGCTTCACTTGGTGAAGAAGGCTTGGGATCATCTTCCTTCCTTAATGGCTTAAATCTTTGATACCTATAAGGATAAGTAGATGAAGCCGATTCCAATATGCTTACACAAGCTATAACTTCCTTATTATAATGCTTGTCATCAACCTTTCGTGGCATAAAATCTGACAAAGGGTTTTTACCTAAATACTAATGAACAACATCTTGTACACATTCATCAATTATATCAATTGAGTTTATTCTTCCACAAACTTCAATATGTGGAGATGTCTTAATCATTTTATAAACATCAAAAACTATGGACTCGTCATTTACTTCTACCTTAATTTTGCCATTTTTCATGTCGATGACCACTTCCGCGGTCACAAAAAATGGCCTCCCCAACAATATAGGAATTTCGGGGTCCTCTTCCATATCCATTACTACAAAATCTGCAGGAATAATAAATTAAACTACTTTAGTGGGTACATTCTCAAGCACACCTAATGGATATTTAATAGATTTATCCGCCGTTAAAAGACACATGGTAGTAGGCTTCAATCCACTTAAATCTATTTTCTCATATATAGAATAGGGCATTAAACTCACACTAGCAGCTATATCACATAAAGCTTTATTAAATGCAAGATCACCTATTCTACATGGAATAGTAAAAGAACCTGGATCCTTGCGTTTTGGTGGCGTTCTTGAAAACATTGCCTTAGACTCTCCAACTAGGGAAACTAGTCCATACTCTTCCATCTTACATTTATGGTTAACAATGTCTTTCAAAAATTTTTCCTAAGAGGGCATATCTCTAATAGCATCCATAAAAGGTATAGTAATAGTTATGTCTTTCATATGATCAATAAACTTACCAAATTTTTTGTCAAGATTGTGCCTTATGAACTTTTATGGGAAATATAAGGTTCTAAGGTCAATCTTTGGCTCATATTTCTTATTTGGTACTTCTTGAGTAGTCTTCTTTTCCACACTATACTTATCATCCTTTTTATCCTTCATACCATCATCTACCTTTGAATTCACCATATCATCATCATCATCCTCAATCACCATGTTCTTCTTGCTTGTCGAAGCATCTCCAACTTCCTTACCACTTCTCAAGTTTATAACTTGACAAGATTCTTTAGGTTGAAATTCAGGTTGACTTGGTAATCTTCCTAATGGTTGAGGGGTTGAAGAGGCTTATTGAACAATTTGATTTCCAAGGATTCTATTATAAGAAACAAGTTGATCAATCCTTGCATTAAGTTACTTGAATTGGCCTTCATGTTGTTTGTTGGTGGTTGAATTGCTCCATAAGACCTTCTAAGTTAGACTTTGGTAGTGGTTGTGGATTAAAGGAAGGATGATTTAGTTTCATAGGGAAACCGGGTGGATTTTGTGGTTTAGAAAAATTTTGGTTAAATGGAGGGTTTAATTGAAAGGTTGTGTTTAACTAAGAAAATTCGGGATGGTTTCTCTATTGAGGGTTATTGGTATTAGAATTTAGTCCCCCTCTTTAGTTAAAAGCTCATTGTACAAAACTCACATCCTCATTAGCATTAGAGTTCATATTGCATTGAGTATATGAATGAGATCCTCTATAAAGCTCACAAGCAACATTAGCATTATCAATAGAGTTAACTTGAGATTTACTTACTAACTTGGTGAGAGCATCTACCTTAGCACTTAATAAATTGATAGTGTCAAGCTCCAAAACTCCTCTTGCCTTTGCCATTGTTGGCTCATCACCCATGTATCCTTGAGATGCAAGCTCTT
>CATIWO010212802.1:0-16363 GCA_949673435.1 Macaranga tanarius
CTCTCCAACATCTGATCAATAAATGGTAGTGGGAAGTAATCCTTCTTAGTAGCCGAATTCAGCTTCCTATAGTCAATGCACACTCTCCATCCAGTCACTACTCTTGTAGAGATCTGCTTACCTTTTTCATTTTCCACCACAGTAATTCCTCCTTTCTTTGCTAGACACTGGATAGGACTTACTCATGAGCTATATGAGATTGGGTATATAATACCAGTATCTAGTAGCTTGACCACCTCTTTCTTCACCACTTCTTGTATGTTTGGATTTAGCCTCCTTTGCCTTTCAATGGTTGGCTTGTATCCGTCTTCCATTAGAATTTTAAGCATACAATACGATGGACTTATCCCTCTTATATCTGAAATTTACTAACCAATTGCTCTTATTCTCCTCTTGAGCATCCTTACAAGTAAGTCTTCTTGGTTTTGGGTGAGCTTAGAGGATACAATCATAGGTAAAGTTTGGTTTTCTCCAAGAAGTGTACCTCAAATGTTTAGGTAAAGGTTTCAAATCTACATTTGATGGTTTTATCCTTGATGGTGGTGTTGGTTCAGTGTTGGGTAATTGAATTTGGGAAAAATGAGTTTGGTGTTTAAGGTAATCTTCATCTAGGAGGTTTTGCACCTGCATACACTTCTCAATATACTCTAATTCATCACACTTTGCCAACCTTCTTCATTGGACTTCAATCACACATTCATCCAAAATATCAACTCTAAAGTACAAATTACTTTTAGAAAAATATTTCATACCTTGATAGATGTTGAACTTATAACTTTCCTCACCTACTTTTAGAGTCAAAGTTCCATCATAAACGTCAATGATTGCCTTGGCAGTATAGAGGAAAGGCATGCCAAGGATCAATGAAACGTCTTCATCTTCCTCAAAGTCTAGGACTACAAAGCCCACTAGAAAAATGAATTTTCCAGCCCTTACTAGCATATCTTCCACTATTCTTTCTAGTTCCTTTAATGTCCTATCTGCCGGTTGTAGATAAATGTTTGTTGGTCTTACTTCTCCAATTTCCAATTTCCTATAAATAGACAAAGGCATAAGATTAATAGAAGCACCTGAATCACACAAAGATTTTTGAAATGATAAATTCCCAACAGAACATAGGATAGTAAGACTCCCTAGTTGCTTCTATTTTAAAGAAAGTTTATTGGAGATGATTGCACTGTACTCCTTTGTAAGTGTGACTGTCTCAAACTCCTACAACTTCTTTTTGTTAGAAATTAGCTCTTTTAAGAACTTTACATACTTTGACATCTGAGCTAGACATTCCACAAAAGGCATATTGATGTGGAGTGTCTTGAATCTTTTTAAAACTTTTACAAACTGCTGGTCATGCTCCTTTTTCTTCAACCTTTGCGGGTATGGTACTGGAGGTTCATAAGGTTGAATTAGTGGTGACTTTGCTTTTTTTTTTGTTCTCCTCCTTCACTTCCGGCTCTTTTGGTGTCTCAACCCTTTCATCATCCTGTTCTTTCTCTCCTTCATTCTTCTTTTCTTCATACTCTGTTGTTGCCTTAGGGGTTTGCATCTTTGTACCGCTTCTCAAGGTGATAGCCTTTACTTGCTCTTTTGGATTCTTCTCCGTATTGCTTGGTAATGCACCTTGATTCCTTATTGATAAGGAATTTGCTAGCTGCCCCATTTGCACTTCTAGATTGTGAATAGAAGAGGAATGATTTCGAATCATTTGCTCTATCCTCTTTTGAGCTTCATCTTACTGGCTCATCTTTGATGACATCAAATCCATGAATTTCTCCATCTTGCTCTCCATTGAACTTCTAGAGGATGAACTTTTATCTTGGTGAAATTGAGGTTGAGGTTGAGATTGTTGTGTATTCTGACCTCCAAATCCTAGTGGTGCTTGTGGTCTCCATTGGTTATTTCCTTGATTGCTCCAAGAGAAATTTGGATGATTCCTCTAACTTGGATTATAAGTATTTCCATAGACTTGGTTTTGAGGTCTTTTAAAATTGCCCACATAGTTAACTCCCTCTGTAGTCATCCCTTGCATCATTTGATATTCTATGGTAGGATGACCTCCTTAACATAGTTCACATGAGGAAAACAATGTAGATACTGCATTCATATTCACTTTGTCCATCCTTTTTATCAGAGCATTAAGCTTTGCATTCAACATGGTCAAACTATCCACTTCTATTGCTCTAGCCTTCTTTGTGATGGTCCTCCTATTAGACCACAAACTTTGTGTATTTACCATTTCTTCAAAGAAATTCAAAGCATCTTCTGGTGTCTTTGACATGATAGTACCTCCAGCTGTTGCATCAATGTTGACTCTAACCGCATGATTGACTCCCTTGTAAAATGATTGCACTAAATCCCATGTAGGAATCAATTAAGATGGACACTACTTCTGAAGGTCTTTGAATCTTTCCCAGCACTCGTAGAATGTTTCATCATCTCTTTGAAAGAAAGAGTTAATCTCATTTCTGATCCTCAACATATTTGCAGGTGGTAAGTATTTATTAAAGAAAGCTATGTAAAGCTCTTGCCACATATTGATGGAGTTAGGTGGCAAGCTTGTAAACCATTTCTTTGCTTTGTCCATGAGAGAAAATGGAAAGAGAATCAACTGAATTGCATCAGGCTGTACTGCATTCATCTTGAAGGTAAAACAATACTCCGAGAATCTAGACATATGACTAAATAGATCCTCATATGGTAGCCCATTAAATGGTGAGTTTTGAATCATTTGGATCATTGCCGGCTTGATTTTAAAGTTGTTTGCTGCTACCACCGGCCTTACAATTGGTATCTAATCATCTTGCACATTAGGACTCACAAAGTCTCGCATGGTTCTCTGACCATTCTGAGGAATTTGAAAAACTTGTTGCCTTGGTGGGTCATTCCTTACGTCATCCCCTAAGTCCATTTTGTTTGGTGATTATCGAGATATGATTGTTTATTTCTTTTTTCTCACGAACTATCTTTTCTAACTTCAAATCAAGTGGTATCAACTCAAGTCCTTGTTTGCTTACACTTTGTGTGATGTGCATCAAACACAAAAAATTCCTGCAATACCACAATTAGAACCAAAATTAAAAATAACATCTAAATCAAGCAATATAATTTTCTTAACAATATCAATTCTTTGCCAATTCCCGGCAACGGTGCCAAAAACTTGATGTGTGTAAAATCTACAAGCGTACAGAATCATATCAAGTAGTAAATAAAGATATCATCCCATAGCGATTGTGAATTGAATACTGAATTACTAACTATATTCATTTTTTTAGACACCGGAATAGAGTTTAGATTCTTTAAAAACCAAAATTAAAACAAACTAAAGTAAAATTCAAATTCACACAAATATTGAAAGCTAGAGTTCTTATTCTCAATTAGACCATTTCAAAAGATTAATTAACCAACTAGGTCTACACTAGTTCTAATTCATTTTGAAGGGATCTTAGAAACTATAGGTTTTCCTCTCAGATAAACTTATAATTAATTAGAGATTAATTAACACTAAGTTTACTGGCTCTCACCAACCTAATACCTTTGAATTTCAATTTTAAATACAACTTTTAATCAATATTAATCCACTTAATTATCTCTTAACTAATTAAGCAATCAATAAGTTATTGTCTAATTCTATAGAACCTATCTCTCAATTAAGCCTATAGTGTCAATCCAATTCTAGGGTGATCAATCCTAAAATGACATTAAGCACAACAACAACCAATGAATTAGATCTAGCAACCTAATATAAATCATAATAAGTATATGGTCAATTCAAAATAAGAACCCTAAGAAGGATCTAACTACTCATGTTGAGAATAAAAGAAAACAAACTAGAAATGAAAACCATTCTGAATATAATAACAATTAAATAAAAGAGTCCCCCTTCCAAACGATGTAAGAAAGCCTTACTCTTATAACTTCAAGTCAAGTATCTTCTCTACTAAGCAAAACAAAATAAAAAATGTATTCTAAAGAACAAAGAGAATAGAGAACTAAAAAATAAAAATTATCTACCCTCCTTGAAAAACAGATGGTTCTATTTAAAAGACCTAGTTTTCTAATGAAAAAGATCTTTTAAACTCTCCCAAACTCTATCTAAACATAGGTTTAAGAGATGAGCTTCTATCTATCCAAACTCCAGCTTAAAATTCACTTTTGATTGGCTGCCACATCAGCATGCACGGGTACGCAACAATTGGACATGCCCATGCATCAAAATAACTCTGAAATTTTAGAATCAGGCACGGTCGTGTGCATAGGCGTATGACTGGCACATAGGCATGCACATGGGCATGTGCTCTGTGACTGGCTCTTCTTCAATTCAGGCATGGGCAAGCGCATGGGCATGCCACTCCACACATGGGTGTGCGCATGGCCATGTGCCCTGATGTGAGGATAACTTATAACTTTAAGCTTCAATCTTATCTTTATCTTCAAGTACTATCTCCATCTCCTCCCAAATGCATCCTACAACTAAAAACTAAACAAAAATTACCTATTTAACATAAAAGCACCTAAATTAAAATAAAATAACAAAACTAACTAAATTAACTAAAAACTAACTAAACAATGCAATTCTAAGCTTAATATGCGATAAAATAGAGTGCTCAACACATACATATTTCACACTCATCATGGCAACATTTCAAAGAAGGATAAAATGCTACAATCTGGAATTTTGGAGGTAGAGATATTTGACATGTGAGGCATAGATTTCATGGGGCCATTTCCTATTTCAGACAGAAATAAGTATATACTCGTCTATGTGGATTATGTATCCAAATGGGTGGAAGCTCAAGCATATGCAGTAAATGATACAAGCATGGTTTACAAATTCTTGAGAAGACTCTTTACCAGATTTGGGATGCCTCAAGCTATCATAAGTGATGGAGGAATACATTTTTATAACAGAAACATGGAAGCATTGCTAGCTCGTTATAGGGTCAAACACAAGATGGCCACTCCATACCATCCCCAAATAAGTGGACAAGTGGAAGTCAGTAACAGAGAATTAAAGTGGATTCTAGGAAGAACAGTGGGTAAGTCAAGAAAAGAATGGGCAAGGAAACTGGATGATGATTTATGGGCATATCAAACAGCATATAAGATACCTATTGAAATGTCTCCATATAGGTTAGTTTATGGAAAATCATGTCATCTTCCTGTAGAAATTGAGCATAAGGCTTACTGGGCAATTAAGGTTTTGAATTATGACTGCAAGAAAGCTGCTGAAAAAAGACTTTTACAGTTCAGTGAATTGGAGGAGATAAAAGAAATGGTATATAAAAACTCCATAATTTATAAAGAATGTACTAAGAAATGGCATGATGCCAAGGCGAAGGTTAAGAGTTTTCAAGAAGAAGACCAAGTATTGCTATTCAACTCCAGACTTAGATTGTTGCCAGAGAAGTTGAAAAGTAGATGGTCAAGACCATTTATAGTGAGTCATGTATATCCCTATAGAGCTGTAGAAGTTTGCAACACTCAAAGAGAAAAATTCAAAGTCAATGAGCAAAGACTAAAAATCTACCATTAAGGTGCATTGGAGAATTCTCATCAATTGGTCTTTTTGGCTGATTCAGCACTTTAAAGATCATGATGGTCTAAGCTCATAGACCTAAAAGAATGCTTCTTGGGGGCTCAACTAAGTTTTCATTTTTTGTTTTTCTTGTTATTTCTTTTAGTTTGTAATTTTTAAAGTTTTTCAATCATAAGTTCATTAATTTTGTTTTTCAGGAATTGAAGAGGAGGAGATCTAGAAGAGGAGAGGTAAGAATAAAATTATGTGAAAATTTTAGTGGTTGTTATTCCATGTTTAAAATTGGTGATTATTACTTATGTTGTGCAAACAGACATGTTGCGCACCCTATTGAACAGCTATATAACTTGATTCAGCTGAAAATAGCTGCAATCCTTCAAGTCAAGCACGACCATGCCAAAATAGAGCTTGAAATAATTCAAGTCAGGCACGGCCATGCACATTTTTCTCACACCCGTGCCTCACCAGGCACTAATTGAAGGATTTGCATCGAGACAGGCATGGCCATGCCCGTTTCTCACATGCCCGTGCCTAATTGGACATAATTAGGCATCAATCGATGCACAGCCATACGTGATTTTGGCATGGCCGTGTGCACTATCAAAATTTTTTAAAGAAAAAGACACAAAAATTACCTTTAAAAATGTGCCCAATCCATAGACTCTTCAATTCCCCACAACCCTTCTACTTTCCCAACTTCTCATACTTCTCAATTTTTAGGGTTTTTCATTTTGACTACTTTCTTAACTCCCAATTCTTCAATCTCCTATATTTACTTTTTCTTTTTCTTCCTATCCTCTCTATATAAACACTACCCTTTTCTCTTTTATTCATACACAAATCAATTTATTCTTCTTCTTAGTCTCCTTCATCATTTCTCTTCTTATACTCAAAAATTTCCTCTTAGTAAGCTTTCTTTCTCAACTAAACATCAATCATGGAAAAATAACCAAGAAGGAAAATAATTACCTCCAAGAAATCAATGCACTGATCAAAGAGAAGGTATGGTAGAAGCTCTAGACATCCAAATAGGGATGAAGAAAGAATGGTAAGGCCCTTTCCTACTACTATTCAATTTGGGCATGAGGGGCAAAGGAAGAAGTTTGAACAAATGCTATCTAGGAAAATTATACCTAATAAGTATATGCATGCATCTTCTTTGTAAGAGGTGGGATTGTAGGATGATGTTAACATGTACCTCACTAGAATGGGATGGGAACCTTTTATAAGGATGTAATACCCAACTTATGTTAGGCCTACATGTGAATTCCTCTCTTATTTCCATTTTGATGAGCAAGCCCTATTGCTCACCTTTATATTAGGAAATGTAGAACATAACATAGGCTTGTTTGAATTGAATGATGTGTTTCACTTTCCTATAAATCAAAATTCTATGGTTGAATTTGATAAACATGACTTTTGGAGAGAGATTACAGGCCAAAGGCATGTCTTTTATGAGCCTAGGTTAGCAAAAGAATCAAGAGTTCAATCACCGACTCTAAGGTATTTACATAGGTTAATGGCTCATTCCTTATTTCCTAAAAAGGAAGGAGATTCTGTGGTGACCACAATGGAGCTGAATATTTGATATTACATGTGTAACAATAAGCAATTAGATGTTTGCTATGAAATTGCACTTAAATTAAAAGATATGGCTAACAAGATGATAAGAGTAATCAAAGTTGGTGGCTTGGTCACTAATATTGCCTACTGTGTTGGTTTTGATATTGACAACATGCCTTTTGACAAGCTTAAGGGATATTCTTTGATCGACATTTCAATAATGGAAGCTATTGGCATAGTCACAATGGATCATCACGGACATCCCCACCTCATTAATGCACCATCACCACAAACAATAAATAAAGAAGAGGAAAGGGCAGATATGTAAGATGTCATACGAAGACTATGTGATTTAGAGCTTCAAGTGGGGGTGATTAATTTGAATGTTGGGGAGCTTACCTCAATGGCTCATAGCATGAATGCCAACATAGGTGATATGCATCAAAGTATCAATATGATCAACCACAATTTAATGGCATATTTTCAATCGTAAAATTTCTCTCCACCTCCTTATCCGCCGCACGTTCTGGGGCACAATTGAAGACCATAAGAAGATGAATTAATGGAGTTGTATTTCAATTTGTGTTTTAGTTGCGTTATGTTTGCACTATGTTTTGATGTACTTTTGTATGATGTTTCATTCATGAACTTTGTGTAGTTGTTTTGATTTGTTGTTTAAATTTTGATTTTAATATCTTTTAGTTTGAACTAAAGTTAGTTGTTTCACTTTTCCTTCACTTACAATGTTGCATTGATTTATATATGTTAAGGGCTTAGTTATGCAATTTTTCAATACAGCAGAACCACTTATGCCCTGCCTGCAAATTAATATATTCAGCACTTAATTATTTTAAGTTAGTTTGATAACTCAAAATGGACCCAACTTAAATTATTTAATTAAGTTAAAAAGTACTTAAAATAATAAGTTAAAGTTTTTGACTTAAAATATCTACTAAACACATTAAGTTATTAGGTTTTAAATTTTTTTTATTAGATTGACTATTGTGTCCTTATTATTTAAAAATTATTACTCACTTGTCCATATCACAAGGTTAAATAGGTAAAATTAATCACTTTTATGATTTTCAGCACTTATAGTTAACAAACAGATTTGTTTAATTCAGTATTTAAAAAATTTAGTGTTTATTATATTCAGTATTCAACATTTAATTTTCAATTTTATCAAACACCACCTTAGTTTTTTTTTTTAGAATTTATGTTTTTTTAAAATTCCTTTTCTTATTAGGATTTTTAGATGTTTCTTTTCAATAAAAGTTATCTTTTCAAGATAGGAATAGGAATTGAGTCTTTCAATCCTTATAAACTTCAATTTTTCTTCTATTTAAGGTATTGAATTGTTTAACTCTCAAATCTTCTACATTCTCTACACTTATTCTAATTTATTTACATCAATTTCTCTGCATCTATTTTCTTTGCATTTTTTTTTACTACCTTATGAGTTTATATAACATGTCTAGCACTAGCCAAGAGCCAAATAACAAAGGGAAGGCACCAATAGAGAGGAAAGCTAAGCCAATTGACCTCAAAGATAAGTATAATGGCTTTTTCCCTATTTTCTCGAATGAAGAAGGTAAGAGATTTTATTCTCTTAACAAAAGAAATTTGTGCATGCTAAAATATTTTGATGATAAGATCTTAAAAGAAATTGAAATGCATAATTATGTGAATACTTTGTGTAGAAAGCTAGGTTGGCATAAATTGAAAATGATGCAATATGATGTATTCCTAGAACTAACCATTGAATTTTCACACTAAAGAATTTTTTCATGTAGATTCTTTGGAAAGGAATACAATTTTGATTATGAACTCATGACTAAAATCTTTGGTTTTTCTGAAGGAGGTATTTGTCAACCTCCACTCGAATTCAATATGAGTCAGTTTTGGTTTGAAATCACTAATGGAGATAGAATAAGCAACGGTGATACAATGATTAGTGGTTTAATTGAAAGTCACTCATGCTTGCTAATGCACAAGTTCATGGCACACACTATCTTTAGTAGGAATGATAGCACTAAAGTTTTGCCAGATGAATTATTCTTAATTTAGTGTATGCATACTAACCGTAGGGTAAATAGTGCCTATGTTATTTTTCATACAATGTGGCGTGTTGTGCAGGGATGGAAACCATTGATTTCTATGTGCCATATTGTCATGGGCCTTGCCATGCATTTTATACCAAGGAAAATCACCCTCTTTAAGCCATTGGAATATGAGGTGTTTGAAGAAGATTTTATGATCCGAGATGAGGTTATCATAAATTTGGGAATGCTAGAGGATGCGGACTGTCGAAGATGCTATCAGCTGCATCAAACTGCCTTAAAACATGGAGAAGTTCCTTTTCCAAAGGGGATAGAGAATTTTGATGATGTCAGCGAAGAAGAAGAAGAAGAAGAAGAAGATGTCAAGCCTCAAGTAGCTAATGGGGATGCTAGATTGAATAAGAAGAATGGTAGGGTCAAAGCAAAGAAGAAGAATAGAGCAGCGGAGAGGAAGAGGATTGAGGAGAAATTTGAGAAAGTTGAAAGGAAGATAGAAGAAGTAGCAAATCGAACTTATCAAAGGATTGGGCATATGCTCATGGATGTGATCACCAAATTTGAAGGTTATGAGAGGATAAGTGACATACAGATGGAAAATTTGATTATCGAAGTGGAAAAGTTGAAACAACTAATCTCTCAAGACAAGGGAATGAAAGAATCAACAGAGCCATCTATTGAAGTCATAGTTCCACATACCTCGTCTTCGAATGCATTTGATTAGGGAAGTCTACTTTCCCTTTTTATTTTTCTATTTTGCTTTTACTTTTATTTTTGTTTTTGCATTCTAGTTTTTCTTTGCATGAATAAAAGACCTTCCACTTGAGTTTTTGAGCCTATTTCTATGAAGAGTTTATGTCATTAGGTATGCTTTTCGTGAGTAAGTGTAATAATCGCCTTTTAATGCTTTGTTTTTACTGTTAAATTAGGGGAATAATTTGTGGTTAAGGATTTTTAATTTTAATGAATCTAATGCTTACTCTTTCATTGAGTGGTTGAACTAGGATGTTTGATAGTCGAGAAAAATGCTTGTAAGTAGGAATTTAATTTCTTAGTATAGTTCACCTGTTTTTAGGCACCTGTTGATGGAGCATAAAATGCACTCATACACATACTCCAATGCTCTAAATAGAGTATAAGTATCCAAAGGACCTTATTGAGGTATCCACATTGAGTAATATGGAAAGGTGGGGGACACTATAATTAGAAAACTTTGAGGGAATAAATTAAGTGCCATTAAAAGTTGTAAATGTTTAGGACTGTCTAAGTGAAGGTAATTCCAGTTTATTTTCATTTTTCTTAGTTATTTTTTTTTATATAAATTCAATGGGAGAGTTTGCTTTTCACATGGTAAATGTTATGTTTTTAACTTTGAGTTATTATTTTAATTTATAGTTTAAAACTTTGTATTAAAGGGAGATTAGACTAGTTCCTCAAGTTAAGAATTACTAATGATGTTTATTCTTTGTAAAAATAGGTTGTCTTCTTATTTTTCTTGAGGGCAAGCAAAGGCTTAAGTGTGGGGGAGTTGATAAGTGTGAAAAATGTCTAATTTGAGCACATTATTTTATGCATATTAAGTTTAGTTAGTTGCATATTTAATTGATTTTTTAGTTAGTATAGTTAATTTTAGGTAATTTGTTTATGTTAGTAGGATTTAGTTTATTTTATTTTGAATAAGAGATTTTTGTTAAGTTTTTATTTGTAGGATGCATTTAGAAGAGGATGGAGATAGCAAATGAGGATAAGATAAGATTGGGATGTCAAAGTTGAAGGTTATCTTCGTATCAGAGGTGCACGGTTGATGAGTATGAAATATGCATGTGATTAGCACTTTATTTTATTGCATATTTAGTTTAGAATTGCATTGATTAGTTAGTTTTTAGTTAATTTAGTTAGTTTTGTTATTTTTTTTAGTTTAAATAATTTTTGTGTTAAATAAGTAATTTTTGTTTAGTTTGTGGTTATAGGATACATTTGAGAAGAGATAGAGATAAGGCTTGAAGATAAGGATAAGATTGAAGCTTAAAGTTGGAAGGCATCCTCGCAGCAGGGCACATGGCCGTGCGCTTGCCCATGTGCTAGTGGCATGGCCATGCGCTTGCCCATGCCTGAAAGGAGGAAGACACAGTCATCAGAGCACACGCCCATGTGCATGCCTGTGCGCCTGACACATGCCCAAGTGCTTGCCCATGCCTGATTTCAGCATTTCAGAGTTATTTTGATGTATAGGCATGTCCAATTGATGCATATCTGTGTATGATGATGTGGCAGCTAACAAAAAGTAGATTTTCAGCTAGAATTTGGATAGATAGAAGATCATCTTTTATCCTTATGTTTAGATAAAGTTTAGGAGAGTTTAAATGATCTTTTTCATTAGGAAATTAGGCCATATATATATACAACTATTTATTCTCAATTGAGGGGAGAGAGTCTTTAGTTTTAGTTTTTAGTTCTCTGTTCTACTATTTTTCTCCAGAATACATTTTCATTATAGTTTGCTTAGTAGAGGTGATACTTGGCTTGAAGTTAGAAGAGCAAGGCTTTCCTACAACATTTAAAAGGGAGGTTTTCCTTGTATCAACTTTTTTATTTATTAATCATGATTGGAATTATTTTCATTTCATTTTCTTTTTCTTTTCTCTTTAACATGAGTAGCTAGATCTTTTCTAGGGTTCTTATTCTAAATTAACCATGTGCTTATTGTGATTATGTTAGGTTGCTAGATTTAATTCATTGGTTGTTGTTGAACTCAATGTCATTTTAGGACTGATCAACCTAGAACTGAATTAACACTATGGGCTTAATCGAGAGATAGGTTCTGTAGAAAATGGCAATGACCTATTAATTGCTTATTTAGTCGAGAGACACTTAAGTGAATTAATATTGATTAAAGGTTATGTATAAAATTGGATTAAAAAGACATTAGGTTGGTGAGGGCCGGTAAACTTAATGTTGATTAATCCCCAATTAATTATAGGTTTATCTGAGAGGAAGATCTATGGTTTCTAAGATCCCTTCAAAATGAATTAAAACTAGTGTAGACCTAGGTGTGTAATCAATCTTTTGAAATGGTCAATTGAGAATAAGGAACCCTAGTTTTTAAAATTGCATTTGAATTGTGTTTTTATCTTTCTTAATTTAGCGTAATTTCTTTAAGATTCCAACTCTATTTCGTTGTCTAAACAAATAAGCATTGTGAGTATTACAGTACTCAACCTCCAATCTTTGTGGGACGATATCTTTATTTACTACTTGATACGATTCTGTACGCTTGTGAATTTGTACATATCATTTCTTCTTCTTCAAAAGAGTTTTGAGTTTGATCTAGAGCACTGATGGTCCTATTAGTATTATGTGCTATATGTCTAGAGGTGTTGGAGCTAGAAACAAGTTCTATTTTACTCAGCTAATCTCTAATGACCTGAATGAACTCAAGTTTATTGATTTGGATCTATTATTGACTAGGTCTAAACTTGATAAGGCTTAAGGGTTTTCAAGTTTCTGTTCTATAGGTTCGATGGACTAAGAGGTTCTAACAACAGTAGGAGGAACAATTCTGGATATAATTTTCTATCTTAGTGAGTTGTCTTCTTATGGTGGAGAGATGGGCATTGGAGAAGTTGTTTTGGGCAACAACATTCTGGATATTCTTAGAGTCAACCTCTAGGATGAGTTTGAAATGAGCTATTTCAATTTTTGCATCACCATAAGAAATAGAAATCTTCCTATATGGAGGGTATTTAAACTGGATAATCTGACCATCTGCCTTCCATTCAAGGGTTTTATTCCTTGCAGTGATAGGATTAATAATCTTTTTTTATTTTTTAATTTTTTTAAAGGATATGAAATACCATTTTGTGTTATGTATATTTCAAACCAATCAAAAAATCTCATTTGGACTCTGTATTCATTACAAAAAGCATAACATTTTTCTTGTATCAAATCTTTTTCATTCAAGAAGTTTTGAAAAAGTTAAATTTTTTTTAGTTCATTTTTCTTTGAATAAAAATCTTCATGAAAAAGTTTTTTTTATTGATTTAGAATTTTTTTTTCAAAACACTAATTTTTGTTGTAATATTTTGGGTGATTGTTGAGGGTGATAGTGAAGAAGGAGCAGGGGGCTCTTCCTTTTATTCTTTGTTTGGATTTTGATTATCATAGACTGGTATTGAGATGGTCGTATGATAATCAACATTTTAGAGTGTGGAACTAGGTATGTCAAAGGTTGAAAACATTGGTTACACAGGAGTAGTTTGAATAGATTGTTTTGGATGAGAAGCATGAATGAATGAAAAAAGTTAAGAAGCTCTTCCTAAGTCAACAGTTGAAGAAGTAGAGACTTCATCAAAAAATTTAGAGCTGGTTGATTTTCTATTAAAAGTGAGTTTGACTCTACCATTTGAAAACTATTCTATGTTTTTTAGGTTAGTGTTTGGCTCAAGTCTTTTAGGAGATTGTGGTTGAGTTGCTCCTTTTAAAACCCATTCTTCTAGTAAGGTAATATCTTTTTCATTGAATAGTCCTTAGGATGACAGTATTGGATTTGAAAATATACGTTTGTAAAACGATGGTTTCTCCTTTTGGTGTGTGTTTGATGTATTTGGAAGCAAAAGCAGAAATCATTGGTTTTTATTGAATTCTAAAAATTAATGCAATTGGGATTTACCTCAAAAGAATTTTTTAATTATGATTTTTTATTTTTAAAACAATGCTCTTTAAAATATTTTTATCATTTAAAGAGACTATATATTTGGATAGCAACTAAAGCTGATTGGTCCTTTATTAAAACTAGACTCAATCATTCCTAACAAAGAATCATAAAAGTTAGTGAACCTAGCATCCCTAAGTGCTACTAAGATAAAAGTATAAAGACCTTCCCTAGTAAAAGATTTGATTCCTACCTAAACAAGGCCTATATAGATGTATTTGTAGGATTTCTCCCTTTGTTTTTGAAGATATTTTGAAGAAAGAAGATGGATTCCTTTGAAAGGTTTGAAAATTTGTATGTCCCTTTCCTCAGTTTTGATAATAAAATCAGATTTGAGAAAAGAAAGTTTGGAAGATTCATAAATCTGTTTTTTCTAAATCCTAAAAATTTTACAGTCATTAATATGTTTGGAAAAATCTTCAATAGTGATTTCATCACTACTAGAAAAGTCTCACTCTTGATACCTAGGACTATCTATTTATAGACAAAATAAGGTTATGACATTTAATGTAATTAAGTGCTGTAAGAAATGGGTTATTAAGTAATAGTATATACCATTTATTTTTAAGATTAACACTTGGTATAGAATACTCCAAAATAAAATATTCTTTACTTGGTGATTAATCTTAGAAATTGTGTCATATTTTATTATATATAAATGATGACATGGCAAGGTATGGGACCTACTTTGACCACTGGAGGTCAAAAATTTGACCTTTTGCCAAACAATACCTATGAACACGTTATAATTTTAGAAGACAGTTTTAGGGTAAAATTTACTGTCGGGAACTAAATTTTGACTCAGAAAAAGTCAGTTGACTAAAGTTTGACTTTTTATCCTAGAGTTTCCTAAGGTTAAACCAAGGCATGACGATCATAAACCAGACCAAAAAACACGAAGGATAGACTTAAAAACGCCTTTATGTAGGGTTTGAAATATTGACTCAATAAACACTATTGAAAGGAATTTTTCACTCAATAATTACTCAACCTCTTTTCCAGCACCATCAAAGCTAGGTGTAGGGTTTGCTCAGATTTAGTTAGGTTTAGTTTGGTATAGAAACGACTCAAATGGGTGTTGTAAGGTTATCAGATAAGGGTTTAGGGTTTGCAATGGTTCTGAGGTTGTTCTTAGACTTATAATCAATTTAGATTGCCTCATGCAAACGACTTGTGTGAGCCATATGTGAATTCTCAATTATTAACTACTACTAAGAGTACTTGGAAAATTTGAGTTAGACATAAAAAAGTGACTAAACTTAGACTTGTACATTATTTATAATTGACATCAAATTGAAGTTTAAATACTATAAAACATTATACATATCAAGTGTGCTTTTTCAACCGAAAAGGTAGTAGGAGAGTGATCCTTGCTTCTCCATTATGCAAGACTTTGAGAATAATCTTGCACTCTCATGTTGGTACCCTTATACTTTTTACTATTATTTGTAATTCATGCTTAGTGATTTGCTATCTTAGCATGCTACTTATGATCATGAATAATTCAATATATAGACTATATCTTGAAAAACAGTTATGTATGAATTATAAATTGCAAGTGAAAAAAGAAGATTTTGTCAGATGTATCCATTAGCCAGCCAATCTTGTCACTTAAGAAAAATATGACTTGATTATAAAAACACAAAGTGAAAAATATTTGAACATGCTTTTTAAGGGATAAAGAGATGTTAATATGATTCAAAAAGAACAAATCTAAGGTACTGCGAATATATTTATTTGACTAATATCAATGTTATTTAGGGTTCATGTTTCTATATTATTCCTAACAAATGCATAGTGATAAGCTCTCAAATGCAGATTTTGCTTGCTAGGTTGCATGATTGTTTACTTGTATGAAAGTATTATTTGTCTATTGATCGAAGAAAATCTCGCAATAGGGCCATAACCATCATGTACAAGTATCAAATATTGAATTTTAGATCTGAATCGTCCATAACAAGTTGACCCGACCTAATTAAATTAAATAAAAAATATAAGAAGTGGGAGAGGTGCTACTGCCATATGTAAAAGGAATAACTACTATTTGTAGTTATTCTTGGAAAATAATAAAATAAAGAAAGAAATAGAAAATAACATAGAGAACATAGAGAAGAACAAAATAATTTTTTGTAACTCTCCCCTTTATAATAGACAAATTAAAAAAAAGTAAATAGAATTGTAGAAAACAATGTTTTTCCCTTTGTGTGATTAACACTAAACATATTAATTGTTTTAATTCTTTTTTTTTGAACAACTATTAATTGTTTTAATTATGCTTTATTACAATTGTATTAAATAATATATTAATAATTATATTTTTGATGCCATGTAAACGTCATATATGATATTTCATTCACTTCATCAAGACTTACAAATACATACATGCCAATATAGTAAAAAGTGTTCAAAAATCATATTTTTAGCATAATAATAATAATAATAATAATAATAATAATAATAATAATAATAATAATAATAATAATAATAATAAAAATAAAA
>CATIWO010212844.1:0-27179 GCA_949673435.1 Macaranga tanarius
TAGTTGGTTATATGTAGGGATGAGTGATCGGCCAAAATGGAATTCATTACCTGAAGTGAACCGGGATAAGATCTTATGCTATCTAAGTTATTCTTGATGAATAAGTACCTGGCCAGGTCAAACTTGACTTACCCGAAAAGAGTTTCGGTGCTAGAAAGAGTTTCTAGTAGAAGTTGTGTTTTATCAAGAATTGAACTTAAGATGAGGTCATATGATTGAGGCAATTAGAGTTTGACTAAACTGTGACTCTAGCCAATATCAGGATCTTGTAATGAAGGGACATTTAGTGCATGGTAATCATATTCTATGGTTGTTATGGATCTACATTAAGCATTCATTCCTATTTGGGTAGTCGTGATATCTATGTTAGGGGTCACTCATGACCTATGGGAATTAAATGTGATTAATTGGGATTTTCACATTTAGGATAGAAAGGTGTATTCATAATATTAAGTGTCAATATTATTTCCCATTGCCATTTAGACTTGAACCAAGTAAGTCACATACACAAGGGTTGCACTTGTGGAGATTAATATTAATTTGATTATTAATTAAAGAGTTTAATTAATCAATTAAATTAATTGAATTGGATTTGCACGTATGCAGGGATCTAACATATCCTGAAATATGAATTCAAAGATTGGGACTTAATTTAAATTAAATAAATATTAATTTGGACTTGATTTAATATGAGATATTAAGTTCAAGGACTAGATTAATATTTATCTCCAAATGCATTCATAAGATGGGCCATGAGATGGACCATATATGTTAATAAAGATAGGCCATGAGATGGACCATATATGTTGATAAAGATGGGCCATGAGATGGACCATAAATATTCATCAAGATGGACTTGAAATGGACTTAATATGTGGCTATATTTAAAGAGTTTAAATAATCCTATAAGTTGTCTAGTTTGGTATAGAGTGGGCCTTCTCTAAGTGTAGAGAAGCCCATATACCAATAACCTTAGCCCATATCTATTAAAGTGTTGATGATATCAAGGCTAAGGTTATCCATATAACCAAACACCACCCACTCACTTGTAAAGCCAAGCCATGCATATAGATAGAGTATGAGATACTTAATCTATCAAATGCATGTATCTTGAGTATGAGAAACTCAAGCTATAGCAATGCATATGACTTGAGTGTGAGATACTCAAGCTATAGCAATGCATATGACTTGAGTGTGAGACACTCAAGCTATAGCAATGCATGTGACTTGAGTGTAAGACACTCAAGTTGTTATTATTATTGTAATATTGGTTTTATTTAAGTCAGTGGAGGGTGTAGAGATAACACTCTAACTCCTAATGCATGTAACTTGAGTGTGAGACACTCAAGTCATAACTATTATCATATTGTATTATATATTGATATTTAGTGGAGTTTGTAGAGACAACCAAGCCAAATAACTCCATTTGCACATTAGAGGGCAATTTGATATTCTAACAAAAGAGAGAAAATGATTGAGAGTGTCTTCTTCCTTCTTCTTTTTCAAGTGCAGAGAATTCAAATATACACAAGAGTTGTGTGCTTTCAAGTTAAAGCCATTATTGTACAAGAGTTGTACAAGTTCAAAGTTCATCCATTAGAGGTTCCATCCATGTATGAATGGATTGAAGGGGTAATGCTACAAATCACTTTTCTGCCCTATCTGTGAGTGAAAATGGAAAAAGCATAAGGTGTATAGCATCCAGCAAAACTCTGTTTGTCCTATATATAGCGTAATAGTCATTGAATCTAGTTATATGAACTATGGGATCTTCGATTAGTGAGCTTTGAAATTGTGAACTTTGGATCATTTGCACCATGGATGGCTTAATCTCAAAGTTCTTTACTGCAATAGGTGGTGGAACAATTGGAGAGTACTTTTAATGAACATTGGTGTGCCCTAAACAATCCTTTATAGTCCTCCTTTAGCTACCATTGTTTTGGTAAAAAGAATTCCTAATCGTAGCAGGATTTTAATTATCATTGGATCCTCTAACTTAATTTGGATTAATGATGTTGCCATCATTACCTTAATAGCCACCATTGTTTTCTTGGTTGTTAGCTCTAGTATGATTTTTCTCCACTCTTTTTCTTGCTCGATGTTCTCACCTCAGTCTATTATATGTGTGTTCAATCTCTAAGTCAAGCTCAATGAATCCTTTAGCACAATGACTTCTTTTATGCATAAACTACCTAAATACCCAAAATTAGTAACAAAACTAAAAACTAAAAACAAAAAGGAAAAAATTTAAATCAAACAATTCTAAGCTACTACTGGTATCAACTAATCTAATCTCTGGCAACGGTGCTAACTACAATTTCATAAATCACTTAAGTAATATATTGATAAGTAGAGTATCGTTCATGTGACCACTAGTAGTTGAGTACTATTTCACTTAGTTAATTATTTGTCTAAACAAATCAAATTGAATTTGGAAATTTATCTATGGCCAAAATTTTAACCTAAATTAAACTGAGTAATTCAAACTAAAACTATTATCAAATTAACAAAAACAATACGATGAATGCATGTGCTAGAATATCACCATTCACTTAGTTCAAATATTAACTCATTATCAAGTCACTTTAACCGAAGATTGATTTACGCATATGATGCTCATTAACTAATGTACTCATAACTCTTTTCCAAGCAATTATAAGTTTGTTTAAATAATTTAATAGTTAATTATAACTTATAAACTCCCACCTCACTAGGCATAATTTGATAAATATTTAGCTAAACTTAAGCTCAATGATGAATTATGAAATTTTGATAATTAAAAGGTTTTCTAACTCAATTAACATCAATAGATTTTATTCTAGGTCCTAAGCATTAATCACCTCTCGGTCTTATAACACTTATTTGAATGTTCAACATAAACAGTAAAGTATAAAGCATACATTACTTACCCTAACCAATCATTGAATATAATTAACCATAAAAACAAAATCCATATGCAAGGAATCAACTTAAATTAAAGCAAAAAGTAAATTATTAATACATCCCCAAGCTACTTAAATCAACCTTAGAACATAATGAAAATTTAGCCTAAATATGTCATGTTTACAAGAACAAAACTCAAAAACATTCTTACAAATAACCAAAAAAAGAAGAATAAGAGATTGGAAACAATTAATCTTGTCCTTTGAAAACCCTGATTGTTGAATGCCATGAGCTAAGTCTTGAATGAATGATGAATACATAAAATTTTTTGTTTTTGAATGCAAAATTACAAAAAATAATGAATGAATAAATGCTAAGATGCGTATTCTTCATCCTCTAGTCCCTTTATACAATGGTGGTGTCACCTTATACAAGTTTGATTCAGATTAGCCTTGAGAATTTGAATCCTTGTTAAATTATAGTAATGTAACATAGCCCTGTTATAATCCAACACGACCTTGTTACTCTTCGAATCTTATGTTGCTCACTATAGCACGAGCCTGTCACTGACTCAACATTATTATGTCTCGAGTTCAAAATCCAATATCTTCCATTTGCATATGACAGTTATGACAATATTATTAGAATTTTTTCAATCATTAGATAAATAAAACTTTATATATAAATGAGTTGTGTGACATAGTGAGCAAAACATGCACTTGAGAGTTTATTACTATACACTTATTATAAATAATATAGTAGCAAATAAACTTTAAATAAAATAAATTTTAGTTTTGTAATCATACTTATGGTGTGACACCTTTCCCTATTCACACCTTTATTGGATGTTCTTAACCCTTGAACACCTAACTCGGGTATCGATGTGCGAAGTATCACTTCTGACTTAATATACTGATAATCATTTCCATCAAACTCTTATAATATTTTATTTATAACATGTGCAATATACTTCAATCCTTAACATACCAAAGTTCTAATGTCAACCGTTAATACATAACCACTAAGATAAAACCATTAGTTAACTTACACTTACTATTCTAATTTTATTCTTATCACTCTTTATAACACTCATTATAAAATAGATCTTCAAAGCAATCCAACTTCCACTTCATGGTTATCAGATTTCTTCTTTCAAACTTTTCCTTCTTGAACCTTGCCTCTTATAGGTAGCCACGATATACTAAGGACTATCTCAAAATAGCTAACTAAAAATTATTTTGGAAAAATAATATTAAAGAGTGGTGAGTATTTTCAAGAGAAAATAGTTAGTGAGTAAATAAAGTAACAAGAAACAAAATAACTCAATAAATTTTGCTGGGATGACAAAAAATACAACATTTCAACAAAAAAGGTGCATAATAACAAATTTCAAAATGATGATCATGAATTATTATCTTATTATTGTATAAAATTTATTGTTATGCATCATATGTTGAAAATTATTTTAATATAGAATGCTTAGGACTCATAGGCACAACTTGTATCAATCAATTTGGAATTATGATACTTTACGTAATTAATATATATCTATACAACATAAGTTTTCATTATCAATCACATATCAATAACTTTCATACGACCTAGTAGTACTTGCCATCTCAACTTTTTAGCTCAAGCTCTTCTTCTATTTATTAAATACTCTTTCAATATTTAGCACAATGCTTATTAGGCTTTAGAAAATTTTGTATTTTCATTTATAGTATAATTCAAAAATATTAACGTTTAATTTTAAAGCACTGCATCATATGCATAAGCAAATATCAGTGTAACTAGTACTATCACCACACCAAAGGTTACCATATTTACTCATTAATAATGTGTTGGACTAGTCCCAAAGGTTGCACCCACATGATCCCCAATAATCATATGTTAAACAAAGCCTTTTTAATCCCATAACACTCACTCGGAGGCAAAGTTATATTTCTGTCAATTCCTCTAGAATGTCGTACCTTAATTATGGTCTTACATCTTATCTCACATGGTAGATGGCTATGTCTCGGACATCTCATGCCAACTCACCTAACTCTGCCATATCCGTGACATAGACTTACTATCTCTTAGTGCCACATATGCTAGTGCTTAAAGCTATATGATTCTTGTTAACGTTCTCATGTGCCATTGCAATATTGTAATTATTATACCTCACTTTATCACATTCACATTTATAGAGCTTTCATACACCCATTGAATTGTAATTCCTATATTGATTTATTGTCAACTTTAAGGTTGTATGCTTACTACCATTATGGGTAAATATTTGTGTACTTTGGATGTAAAAGTTTTGAAATTATTTAGCCTTAACTCATTGAATAGGAATTATCTGTTGTACATCGAGTTGATGTTAAGAACTTATATTTGTTTAATCTTTAATGAGGTAATTATACAATTCAATAACTTTTAACCTTAAGACCATATTTAAATAATTGTTTATTCAAATCAAACTCATATAGGTGTGGGTATGTGATTAAGATTTAGCATAAATAAAAAAAAATCTCGGTTCAATGAAAAGAATTTGATTTGTAAATATGGGATTTCACATCATATAGTCATAGATAATGGGGTGCAATTTTAGGCTGAGGTTAAGCAGTTATTGTAGAAGTATAAGATAAGGTATTATAAGTCATCACCATATCATCCGCAAGCTAATGGACCAGTGGAAGCAATTAATAAAAATCTAAAGCAAATTCTTAGCAAGATGGTTAAGACTTATAGAGACTGGGTAGAACAACTTCCATATACTTTACAGGATTACAAAAGAATAGCTAGAACTACAGCGCGTACTATACTGTTCTCATTAGTTTATGGGATGAAAGTAGTGTCGCTAGTTGAAGTGGAGTTAAAATCCTTAAGAGTGGTACTAGAGGCCAAGATTCCAAAAGTAGAATAAGCTAGGGCACAATCTGAAGAGTTAACTTTGATGGATGAGAAAAGGCTTAGAGCAGTATTTAATATGCAATTATAACAAAGAAGGATAGCTCTTGCCTTCAATAAAAAAGTTAAGCCTAGCAAGATTTATAATGGTGATTTGGTATTGAAACAAACAAGGCCAGTACCATTTAATCCAAGAGGAAAATTCAAGCCTAAATGAGATAGTCCGTATTTAGCTAAAAAGATCTTACAAAAAGGCGCTATTAGATTATCATTTATGGATGGCAATGAGTTTTCAGAGCCTATGAATTTGGATAGGCTAAAGAAGTACTTTGTCTAGACTCCAAGAAAAGTACTATATAAATAAGAAAATAAAAAAATATAAAATCCCCACTAAGTCAAAAACCCACAAAGGGCGGCTTAGGCAAAAATTAGGGGTTCCTGCTAAGATGAAAACCTAGAAAGGGCGACTTAGGAAAAAGTTAGAAAACAATAAAAATAAATAAAACTAATAATTTTTTATAAGTTGAAAACCCAAAAAGGGGCGGCTTAGGCAAAAATATGGGATTTTGGAGTTATGTTAGTTAGAAAATCTGAAAAGGCTAGCTGACATCATTAGAAATTCCTTTTGCCAATTTGATTGATCTTTAATTAATTCTATATCATTTATCTCTTTTATGGTTGGTAGCAATAGCTTTAAGCTTGTTATGCTTGGGCGTATGTATACTTGCCATTAGTTTAAGCATTAAAATATGTACCATTAGTTTAAGCATTAAAATATATAAATGAAATCATAACATTTATTTTCAAACAATGAACATAATTTAAAAGTTTCTTTCTTTCATCAAAATATATTCCTTTTAAAGCATTTCCTTTCTTTTTACATACCATATTCTTTGTATTCTTTGATTCTTAAAAACACACATTTTATTCATTTCATAAATGAATAATAAAGGTTAGGCATGGACAAAAGCCATACCTCAACCATACACATATTCCTACTACAACTTGTTTTGTTACTTTTAACATGACCCTAAGCGATATAGCTAAACCTTTCTTTCTTTCTTGCCTCTTAAACAAACATATAACCTAGACACTTTTCTCCTAAACACATTCATTACAAACTTTAGAACAAACTATACCCGATACAAGAGCTAAGAAGCTCTAAACCTGGACTTAATTTCTTGAACTACACTTTACACTTATACTTGCTTCATTATGACTTTTCAACCATTTTTTATACTCTTGAGAGGTAGTGAGGTCTTGGTTTCTATGGATATTATAGGATATGGTCCTTAAGTGCCAAACTCCTTTAAGTTCTTTAATAAAATGATTAGTGAGTGCATCAATATTTGGATGATGAGGCATACATATTGGATAATATTTCATACCATATTACCTTGAAATTCTTATGGTATGGTAGAAGGAAGTATCCCTCAAGCCAGCAAAAGCAACATAGGAATTGAGAGTCCTCAATCTTACATCCAAAAAGTTCCATCAAAGGCTAGTCCATTGAAAATCCAACTCACCCAAATTATACATCCAAGCTACCCATTCTTCTTTTTTTCCAAACCTAACTATAATCCCCCTCCTTATAAAGTGACTTAGACCATAATTTATTAGGATTTCAGGAGGCAATACCACCTTTAGCTTCTCCATAAGCCAAACACAAAAAACACATAGCCGGCCAGCCATTCCTTACAAAACTAACCATCTAGGTCTTGAAATTAGCTATTTAATCCCATAATAAACTTCCAAACCGGCTATTCAGGGTGGAAAAATCGATTGTCTAGCTCCTGAAGCCAGCCATTCACCTCTAATTTACTAAAAATGACCCTTACTTGCAATAAAACCACACTTTTACTTAACTGAGCATTCCTATCCCTTTTCACCCTATCCAAACCATTCAAAGTCTCTACAAGAACCGCTGAAAAAACCAATTTTGGTGTAAGACTTACCTTAACATTAATTTGGTTCAAAATAGACCTCTCATCCATTAGCCCTAAAGTGCTCTTATTGGTTTCAAGGAGATAATAGCCAAGTAGGATGCTTTCAATGATAGGAATGTGATGGAAAGAACATGATTTACTTGTTAGGTTATGAATCAAACCTTTAAAGGAGATGAAGTTGCAAGAAGCAAGGAAACCATTCACATCATTCTTGCTCATTCCAAGGAGATCCCACAGAGCATGAGAAACCACCATATTAATATCCGAGATGGCTAGATCATTATATTTGTTCATCTTCACACCAAGAATGGCTGAGAACTCTTCAAAAAAAGGGCATATCTCTATTCTTTTTTAGGTGGAAAACATGGAGATTTAGATCCCAAAAGGAAAGAGTGCCATAGAGGAAGCTATAGTCAAGCCATATGTTCATGAAATGCTTGAGGTTATGAAGATTGTATCTCCTAAGGAGTTTCCAATCATCATAGGTTAGAGAATTGACAAAGTTTTGAACAAGAGTTTTTGTATTTTTTTATGCTCATTTTGGTAAACCAAGTGTAGAGAATGCAAGGAAGCAATTGCAGAAAATGATTATATGTAGAAAATGAAGAGATATACATCCTTTGACTAGTAGTCAAAACATGGTGACTAAGTGTACTAATATGGGGACCATAAGATAAGCATTTGTATATATGTTGATTTATTGTGAATCTTAGTACTTGGTTGTAGACAAGTATTGCCTTTTGTGGGGACCATGATGTTAGGATGCATATAAGTGTGCACTTTATAAAGATTGTATGATGAGTTGGAGACATATTAATCCTATCAATATCCATATCTCTACGAGGAGCTAAATTAGGAAAATTAAAACTTTTAGTGCAAATTGGATATTTTTTAAATTCTTATGTATCCAATTTTAATTCTTTTGTACATGTCATAGCCTTCATTTCTTGTGAAATATCCTTCCTTATTCCTTGTAAATTACCCTTTTCTATTCAAAATTTTTAAATTAAGTTCATGGTTTTGTTATTAAATCTTTTAAAAAATATTTACTTTTCTCAAGTTACATAATAAGTGAACTTAGGCATGTTACTTTAAATAATATTACAAGTTTTGTTTTGTATAATATAAAGTCCTGATAGCTAATGCAAGCAAGATATCAAGCAAAAGTCACAAATCCATAAGTAGTATACAAGCATACAGTACTAAAGTAATAAAAAGTATATGTGATATGGTCATCAAAAGGGGGAGTGATAGAAGAAAGGTAGTAAAAGAAGCAGTAAAAAAAGAGGTGCATCAGACTAGTGGGCACTGCAGCTCCTACCAAGCTATCTCTCTAGCTCATGAATCCGCCTCTTATACTCAACTTCATGGTCCTTCACCCTACATAACTTGGCCGTGAAATCCTACAAAAAAATCACAACCAGGTATTTTGCATTAGTTGCATTGCATAACCATAACATACATTCATACATATTTCATGCATACATTTAGATTCAATACTTACCAAAGTCTTTTTGTTGATTCTCAATACGAAGTTTTTTTGTGCTATGAAGACCCCGCATTAAGTGATCTATACTAAACCTCTTGACCTACATTATTATTTTGCATTATATGATTAGCATTGTGATTTGTTTTTATTATTTTTTTCAAACATACTAATAATAAATTTCAAGATGAAGTTTTAGATTTTCTTACATGAGTAGTACCAGTTGGCTTGTAATGGACAAGTTAATTCTCAGAGATGGCTAGCTCCTCAAAAATCTCAGTATCATGCTCAAAGTTAATAATGGGGAACTCTAAGTTCACCTCTCTAACCAAGTCTCCAGGCTTTATATCAATACTGAGGCGATGCAGAGTGTACTCAAAGCAGTACTAGACTTACCCCTACCTCTTTTATGAGCATGTTAATAAAAAATAAAAGTTAAAGTCAATAGACCAATAATAATGAACCAAAATAAAAAGAATAAGAAAGATGTTAACTCAGAAGCAGGAATGGTAGAGTAGTAGGAGTAGAAGGGCCAGCAACAGAAATGCTAGGGTATAAATCATCCGAAATATCCTTGAGAAGTTGTGATCGCACAAAGCCAATATAGGCTTTTTCCTTAAAAGGATCCATGAACATATGACAAGGAAAACTAATCTAGAAGCACTTCAAATCTCTAGCCAAAACACCTTTCGTAGCAGCCATACAAGGAGGTGGTAAGTTCGGTACACGACGAGCAAAAGACCCCAACCACCACTGCCAGAAACGATCACCTAGATACAAACTCTGGAAGAAATGTCCCTTAAATAGCATTTGGCTCATTCTCAGGGCATTAACTAGCCCGCAGTCCTAAAATTCCACCCCAAATGGCTCAAGTAATAGCTATAATCAGAAAGGTAACAATGTTAATATAAGTACATAATTTACTAACTCCTTTTCATTTTCTTTTATGGCAGATGATTGCCTGATGAAATGTCAAATTGTTGAGGTGATTCCTATGCCTCCTCAAGTCTTTGGAAGTAACAGAATGAGCACTTAAATACTATATTCTGCAAGAAATACCAGAGGCATCATTCTTGTCGTGATCCATCTGAAGGTAGGGAAGATACTATACTCATATGCCCATATCTGCCAAAGTAAGCACAAAAAGCCAAAAAGTTAGATTAAAAGAATAATCCTCAAAGAGTTAACCAAATAAAACCACATACCTTTAAAGCTCTCCAAAAGCCACTCAAATGGGCACCACCTCTACACACCCTATCCATACAGCCATATAGGTGAGCAAGAGTAGCTCCTCCCCAGCTATAAGACTTTATGGAATCAAGATCCCTCAGAGCTGGTAGTATACAAAGGCTGATAGTACACTTGGTATTGTATAAAAGGGTGGAAGTAAGTAGAAAGAGCAAGAAACATCTGGTCAGTTGATCAACCTCTACAACATTCTGAGGTATCCAACTATGACATGCTGTATATAACTTTGAATGGCGAATGCAACTGCTACCCTCAAAGACTATAGACGTGAAGGAACAACCAAGAAGTTGGTTGATATACCTCTTAGCCTCACTATCGAGGTGAGGCATGTACAAATAGGCATCAAAAGGGACTGGTGTATCGGTGAAAGGCAACCCCATGATCAGATTAAAGTCCATTGGGTCAAGAGTCACCTCGTTGAATTTGAATTAGAAAGTGTGGATGGTAATTTTCCACTGCTCCAGTAAAGCTCTTAGGGCCACTAAATTACATGCCTAGCGACCATCGTGTGGAAGAATGGTGAGAAACTAGTCAACACCAAAACCCAAGATGCGAGCATGCACAGTGTTTGAAAGCTCCTCGAACCATGCACACACCTGAACTAATTTATCATCACTTTTTAAAAGGTTAGTGTTCCTTTTCTGCATATAAATAGACATCCAAAAGGCCAAAATTTATCACCAAACACCCAAAATACCCAAAAATGGCCATTTTTCTACTGATGGAGGAAGAACAGCCAGTTTGGCCATATGAACAGCCAGCTGGTTGTTCATCAGGCTAAACTGACCATTCCTCAAAATTGGCCGGCTATTCTTCAGCACTTTATCAACTCATCATCACCCCAAACTGGCTATTCATTCACTTGGCCGGCTGTTCTTCCTCTAAAACTGAAACTAATATGCCAAATCACCAAAATTCATACAAAATACAACCTAGATGCTAAACCTAGCTAGATCCATCATCCTAAATGCATGGGTAAAGTGAAATTGCAAAGAAAACATAAGAAAACTAACCTAATCTGAGCAAATATGGTGCTCAAGATCATACAAGGCTGGAGAAGCTTCACTAGGTAGCAATTTTATCGTTAGTAGTTGCATCCTTCCTCACTTTCTCTTGCAAAGATCATTGTATTCGGGCCTAAAAGGTTGTGGAGTTCTCCAGAGTGCCATTGGGAGTTTAGAGAAAATGTTTGATATATAGAGAATAAAATGAAATGAATAAGGAAATAATAAGGATATATAGATATCAAGAATTCTAAATTACTAAAGAGGTCCCTAGAATTTTGAAACTTTGCCCAGGGGAGCTGAAGCTTCTGAAATTGCAAATAAACCAAAAGGCATGCAAAATAACTTCTTTTTCTCATCAATAAAAGATAATTAACACTTGCATTTACATGAATTAACATTCCTTGTATTGAATTCATGCATTAACATCATCAAAATTAAACTTTTTAAAGTTAAATTTTCATCCAAATTTTAAAAGACATTAAAATATTCCTAGTGATCTTTCAAGCAAATTTTTCAAAATAAATCCTCTCCAGTGGAACTTTTATCAAAATCAAATCAATTTTCAAATTTTCAACCCTCATTTTTCCCTAGTGAGTTTCTAAAATAATAAATTATCGCTATAGAATTTTTCAAAAATAATTATAAAAATGTATATACCTTCCCCAATGGAATTTTTATCCTTTTCAAAAATCAAAATCAATTCCAACTTCAAAATCCAAATCAATTTAAATCAATTTTAAATCCAAGTCTTTATGACTCATTTCAAATCAATTTCAAATCTAAGTCCAGCTAACTTATTTCAAAATAATTTTAAATTTGAGTCCAAGTGACTCATTTCAAAACAATTTCAATCCAAGTCCAAACAACTAATTTCAAGTCAATTTCAAACCCAAGTCCAGGTGACTCATTCCAAACTAATATCAAATCAATTTCAAATCCATGTCCGAGTGACTTATTTCAAACTCAATTTTGGTTATGAGGAACCTAATGACACTTAAATAATAGCCTCTTGATCCATAGCGAATGGGTTAACACTTAAGGATAGCCTCACTTTACCTGGTGACACTTAAATGATAGCCTCTTGACTCATAGTGAATGGGTTAACACTTAAGGACAGCCTCTTATCAGTTTTCAAAATTTCAAGTTTTCAACTCCTTTTTCAAATTGATTTTTTTTAAAAAATCAATTTGGTTATCAATTCACAACAATTTCAAAATTCAATTCCATCATCCATTTCAGTTTCATTATCAATTTCAATATCCATTTCAATACTAACCTGTATTTTCAAGTGAAAGTTCACATGAACCAACCACAAGCATATAGAATAAATCAAGTATGATTTCTTCAACCTTAAGTTTGTTTTATGCTTTGTTGGAATTTATGTGTTGGAATCATGACATCAATGCACAACTTATTTTCAATGTCTTAACAAAAACACAAAAATTTCTCTAAAGTATGAAACAAACTATTAGGGGTCACTTATAAAACTCTGAAGGCTAATGATGAATACATAAATATATCTTACCATTGTAAGAGATTGATGTGACAAATTATCTTTAAAGTCAATCTATAACCTTTCAAAACCCTAAACCCTTACCTGATTACCTAATAGTACCTGTTTTACCCTCTTTAAACCTTAATTAATCATAACCAAACCTAAATAAACTCATTTCCAAACCCTGATGATGGTGGAAAGGAGGTTTTGGTGGGTAGCTGAGTGGAATTTCTCCATTCATAGTGTTTTCAGTGATAATAAGTTCAAACCCTATATAAGGGGTCTTCGTGACTTCTCTATTATATTTTTCAGTCTATTTTCTATGTTTCGTGCCTTGGAGTAACCTTAGAAAGCTTTAGCATGAAAAGTTAAACTTTAATCAAACAATTTTTTCAAGGCCAAAACCGAGTTCCCAATACCAAATTTCAGTTTGAAACTATCTTCTAAAATTATAGCGTGTATATAGGTGTCGTTTGGTAAAAAGTCAAATTCTTGACTATCGGCAATCAAAGTGGATCCCACACCTTGCCATGTTATTATTTTTGTGTAATAAAATATGGATCAATTCTTAAAATTGATCACCAAGCAAAAAAAATTCCATTTTGGGATATTATATGTAAAGTGTCAACCTTAGAAATAAAGTAGATATACCATTACATAATCACCACTTTAACATACCTTTTTATTATTCAAATGCCACAACCTTAATTTGTCTATAAATAGTTAGTCTTAGGTATCAAAAGGGTGGGTTCCTTTTAGAGTTTTTGGGAGTGTGTGCAAGTATTAGAAAAATAAAAAAAATCCTCTTATATACCAAAAATAAACCATTTCTCTACTTCTTAATTCACTTTCCACTCATTTTCTACATCTTTTAACCTATAATCCATCATTAAAAATCCACTTTTTCTTTATCTTATTCCTATTCTAGAACCTAAATCATCCAAAAACAACAAACCAAATCAAACTCCAACCAAATCAAACCCATTTATTATCCCCCTTTTCAATTTCAATCTCAATCTCTTATTCTTAGTGAGTTTCTAAGCCATTTCTGAGGCTAGTTTCTTTTAAAAACATTTAATTCATCTATTGGGGTCTCTGGTCTTGTACGCGGAGCCTTGATTTTTCAAGAATTTAAATAAAAAATGCAAAATTAGAGCCTAGTCATGAACAGACGGTCGACTGTTCATCACAAATGCTCAGTTGTTTCTTTAGCCTTGGTCGGCCATTCATCAGCCTAAAGTGGCTATTCAAAGCAATTCTTCATTATTTTAATTTTTTGTTCAAAATGACTCCAAAGATGGCTTCTAGTGTCACTAAAACCTTAAGGCTCATTAAAGTTTTTAACAAATAGTGACTTGTAGAGCCTAGGATGATTGAACTTGGCTCCAAAGCTTTAGTTTTTACTTTAAAACTTCCATTTTTATTTTAAAATCTTGATTTTCATTTGCTTGTTGATGTATGTAAAGTTTGGTTTTAAAATTTTAATAAATCAATAGCTTTAATTTGTTGAATTCAAATTTTGTTTTGAAGTAATAAACTTGATTATATTGTGTGTGCTTGGTTGGTACTAACCTAATGTTTTTACTTTGATTACTTTTGTTCCTTGCATTTATGCATCATAAATTGTATATTCACTTGCTCTATTGTATATCATGTGAATGATGCATATCGCTTTGCATGTATCCCAAATTGTATCATACATTATTTGCACCTTACATGCACTCTGAAATTATTTTGTTTTATGTATCATACACTGCATTAAGCATTTTTTTGTTTCTTGCATATTATGTATATTGATCAAGCTCTCATTCTCTTAAACTAACTTATTAACTCCTACTAACTTCTACTTAGTTATACTAACCTTTTGCTTTTCTTTTCATGCTTATTACTAACATCTACTAATATTATTATTATTATTATTATAATTATAATTATTATTATTATTATTATTATTATTATTATGTACTTGTGCTAACATCTAACTATTATTACTCATTTCTTTTACAATTTTATGCAATATGTTGATTGTGAAAAATACTTGTTTTGAGCACTCTATTTTATTGCATATTAGGTTTAGTAGCTGTATGTTTAGTTAGTTTTTAGTTAATTTAGTTAGTTTTGTTATTTTATTTTAATTATTAGGATTTAGTTGTTTTTATGTTAAATAGATAATTTTTGTTGAGTTTTTAGTTGTAGGATGCATTTGAGAGAAGATGGAGATAATGCTTGAAGATGAGATAAGATTGGAGATTAAATTGAAAGGTTATCCTCGCATAACATGACATGCCCATGCCAAAATCATGCATGTCCATGCCCGAGTTAAAGAAGAGCAAGTTGCAGAGGTGCATGACCATGTCAAAAATCCACACGCCCATGTCTGAGGAGTTGTACACCCATGCGGATTTTACACACGCCCATGCCTGTTTCTAAGTAATTCAGGGATATTTTGATGTATGGCCATGTCACTTTCTTATGCACCCGTGCATGTTGATGTGGCAGTCTATTAGAAGTGGATTTGGAGCTGAAGTTTAGATAGATATAAGGTCATCTTTTAAGCTTATGATTACATAGAGTTTGAAAGGTTTTAGATGACCTTTCTAGCTAGGAAACTAGGTCTATAAATAGAACCATTTATTTTTCATTTAGGGTTGTTCTTGGATTTTTATTTCTTGTTATTTTACAAAACATTTTTAGTTTTATGCTTTGCTTACATTAGAATAGAATTTGGTTTTGAAGATTGTGAAGAACAAGCATTCTCTACACCTTTATGAAGGGGGTTTTCTTGTTAACTTTTCTTATTATTCATCATGATTGGAATTTTTTTTTTCATTTCTTTTTCTTTTTCTTTTCTTTTTAATATGAGTGGCTAGATTCCTTTTTAGAGTTCTTATTCCAATTTGACCATGTGCCTCTTGTGATTAATGTTAGGTTGTTAGTTCTAATTCATTGGTTATTGTTGTGCTTAATATCATTTTAGGACTGATCATCCTAAGATTGAATTATTACTATAGAGCTTGATTGAGAGATAGGTTCTGTAGGATTATGCAATAACCTACTAATTGCTTAATTAGTTGAGAGACAGTTAAGTGGATTGGTATTGAATTAAAGGTTGTGTTTTAAAATTGGATTTAAAAGGAATTAGGTTAGTGAGAGCCGAAAAACTTAGTGTTGATTAATTCCCAATTAATCTTAGGTTTATTTGAGAGGAAAACCTATGGTTTCTAAGATCCCTTCAAAATGAATTAGGATTAACTAGACCTAGTTGGTTAATCAATCTTATGAAATGGCCCAATTGAGAATAAGAACCTTAGCTTTTAAAATTTGTTTGAATTTGAGTTTTTCTTTATTTTGATTTAGTTTTAGTTTTTAAAGAATCTAAACTCTATTTCGGTGTCTAAACACACAAACATAGTGAGTATTTCAGTATTCAATTTACAATCTCTGTGGAACGATATTTTTATTACTACTTGTTATGATTTTGTATGCTTGCGGATTTGTACTCATCATCTGTCATCTTATTTATTTATATTACTAACTACTAACTCTATTTCAATTCCAAGCTAATTAAATGATATATTCTATATCCTACACTATACATTATGTATATTATATATTGTATATCCTATGCTATATATCATATTCATATCCATATTATATATTGTTGTTGTGATTATATTGATGAGCTATTAATATGAATAATTATAGGTCATTAAAAGTTGCTTTTTCTTTATAAACAGACTTTTTTAAAATCCCTTTGTTATTTTTCCTTTTAAAAGCCATTTTTTAAATTCTTTTACTATTTTCCTATTTAAAATCATTTTCTTAAACAAATTTAGTATCTTGAACATAAATAAGAAATCCCCTATTAAATAAGATCTTTCCATCAAGATTATAAAATATACTTCTAATCCTAAAAGTGATGGGTTGAAAGGATCATTTCAATGATAAAATGAGGGTAACTATATGTTCAAGCTATTAAATTCTCTTCAAAAATAACCATTTTGCAAAAGTATTTTCAAATTTATTTTTACTTTTAAATTCTCCATATTTCTTCAATATTTTTCTTGTTTTACACCATTTTTCATTTCAAACTATTATTTTGTTTTACAAAAAAAAAAAAATTCTTTTTCAAAAGATCCTAATACAAGGCCAAAGACCCCAAGACAAAGGCAAATAAAGGAGAGGCATTGAAGGAAGAGATTAGCCATATCCTTTTTGATACATATTCATGTGCATATTGTCATGATTTTGTTGCGCCATGTATATAATTTTCTATATATGCCATTTTATGTTTGATTTTATATGCTTATATGATCATTATGTTATATGCATGATTATTTACATTATTTTATGCATTTTACTATGTTTTAAAATAGTTTGGGATATTATATGCTTGATTTGAAATCATATGCTATAATATACAATGTTTTACCATATTTGGTGTTGTATTCATGTCATGACCCATCAAATCTCAAGTTTCTAGCATAAAATGATTACCATATTTTATATCTTAGATATTACATGTTGCTAGCACTTATGCCATAATCATGCATAGACATGTCATGCTACTTTTTTCAAAAGAAACTTGTCCAGTAATTAATTTAAAGACTGGTAAGAAGGTAGGGAATATTGCTGCTAGTAAGGGTAAGAAAGTGATTGATGATAAAGATATGGTAGAGATGGAGGCTAGTAAGGGAGATGGTGATGTTATTGTTAGTGCAAAGGAAAATGTAGAAGGTGTTGAGAAAGGTAAAAAGGGAGATGATGCAACAATTGGAGCAACTTAATGCTAGGCAACACCATACGGAGCATTGGCAATAGAGAATGTCTCACAAGATAGATAATCTCATCGAGCGTAGTGGGTATCAAATTGATTCTCCACCACCATCTCCACAACAAGATTAAAGGAGCATTTCTTAACCCTTTTCTCTATATTTATATTTCTATTGTTTGTCTTTACTGTGTTTTCATAACCACATTGAGGGCAATGTCTGATTTTAAGTGTGAGGGAGGGATTATTTTATTTTATTTTATGTTTTATGTATTCGTTTTATTTTATGTTTTATTTTTTTTTTCATTTTTAGTTTTCTATAATAGGTTGCATCATTTCAGATAAATTTTTTATCTTATTTTTTATACTCCTTTTTTATTTAGATTGATTTTGCTCTAATTTGGTTCATTAAGGCATTAAGTCTTAGAGACAACTAAAATTTAATTGATCATCCACTTCCGTTGCCTTATTTGTTAGGAATTGGGATAAGGTAGTGTAGGTTTGATGGTAACTTTTTCCTTGTGTTATTGCTTTTGAAATATTTCATTAATTAATTAATTGATTTGGACTAATGAATTAAGCTTAGGTTTGAGGGAAATAAAGTATGTTTAATAAAAGAAGAAATTATAGCCATAATATGCACATGTAATTAATCAATAAGGGATGAGGATTTTGCAATGAAAAAGAAATTTCCATTTGTTTTTATGTCTTATTCCTCTAGCCTAATGTGGCTATGAATAGTGCTAGTAGCCACTTGATAATATTATGAATTCCAAGTAAGTCGTGTGCATTTGTGTTTGCTCCTTATTTGCATTCGTTCAGAAAGGATTTCTAATAAGATCTCAAGTAAGGTTTTATCATACAAAAATGCCTTGATATTGATTGCAAGTGTACGTGTGCTTTTCTTTTGTCCTCTATGATTTAGTAGCTTCCCTTAGACTTGAGTTTGATTAATAAAAATGAATTGAACGTGACTTGTATTCATTGATTTCATTTGTAATAATGCTTAGCGAGGGTTACTTTATTTTCTACATCATTATTGTCCTTGTTCTAGGCTTGTGAGGGCTTGTGGAGTTGATTTTCAACCTCTTTTTCTTTGTTTCTTTGATTTAATGTGGCAATGACCCTTATTAGTGCTTAATCATTTTGAATTGAAAGGAGTAACTATTGATCTTTTATTTAAACCTTCATCTATGATCTTTAAGTTTTGTTTAAGGGAAAGCAAAGTCTAAGTGTGGGGGAGTTTTAGGTATTGCAATTAGCATAGAAATATTATGGTGTTTCATGCATAATTAGATTACATTTAGTTCACATTTTAGCCTAGTCTTGATGCATTTTCATTTATAATCATAAATGCCTTTTGATCTTAATTATTTCTTTATAAGTGCATATGAATTTGAGTAATTCATTGGAGTTTTGAAGTTTGTTTGCAGTAAAGGGAAGTTATATAAGCATATCAAAGTCATTCGAGGTCAAAAGAGTGGAGGAGGCAAGCTTTGAAGTGTATTCTGCTTATTGCGAGTCGGCACCGTCCCTTATTATCTATCGTGAGTCATGACAGTGTGTTATTGTCATGAGTCAGCACTCCTAGGCTGACAGTCATGAGTCATGATGATATGTTATTATCACTACTCGGCACCAAGCTTTACCACTCGACACCATTTGAAGGGACACGACCATTCAGACCATGTCTTAGTCGTTTAACCATAACTTCCTCTAAAAAATTCAAATTCAAGTGATTTAAGTGGCTATGGAAAGATAATTCAAAGGGCTATAACTCTAATGAAGAAATCAAAATCAGTTCACTCATATGGATTGACAAAAATGCCCTTGAAGTAACTAATAGTGTTAAAGCAATGTGATCCTTCACCAAGTTGATAGCTTTTTGTGTGATATGACTTGTACCCTTTGGCTACTAACTTAAAGACATATAAATACTTCATTTTATCTCTGGAAATTACATTAGAACATTCATAGAAAATTCAAAGATAAAAAGTAGTTAGGAATTTGAAGATTTTTGGTGTATATTTAAGAAGATCAAAAAGGCTATTTTGCTTGTAGACATCTTTTCATCAAGTAACTATCAAAGGATTATTAGAGACTCTAGCAATCATTCCTAAGCTTCATTAACTCTTTCTCTTTGTAGTTTTCTTGATAATTAAGATTGTGTTTATGTGTTTATGGTTTTATCCATAATGTATCAAGGCTAAATACTTTGTAGGTTGGAATTAAAATGGATGATAAATTCAATGAACTATATTATATATTTTGCATTAATGGATGAATGATTTGACTTCAATTGAGTTCTTAATTATGTTATGTATGCCTGATCACCATATGTAATGTATTAGTTAAAGATTCAGAATGAGATTTAGGGTTTTTTATGGAAAAGCTTTTGTTGTCACTTAAGTTAAAGGATTGGACCAAAGATAGGGAATCTACTTCTAAAGGGGTAAAATAAATTGGCAAAGGGCTTCATAATCTTTGTTTACATTTACATTGACATAAGAATACTTATAAATCTACTCAAAGACATCTTTAAATGACTTAGAGATAAGCTTTAAAGGTAATAGGTCAATTCTCTAATTATTCATTCATAATTAATAAAATTGACTTTGTGTTGATAATTCATTCATTTATCCTAAATTGTAATGTCCACCTACACTTCTTGAATTATTATTGTCATATATTTTAGATTAATTATATAAGTTTAGTGAATTTAATATTTAATTAAGTTTATAATTTGATTAATTACAATTCTGGTTATTTGGTAGCCTATTCCTCTAAGTATCTATTCGATTAATAATTAATTCCTCGATTTCCTTATGTTTGACCCCTTACTTATCCTATATTTAGCCATAGGAGCTAGGGTATATAATTTAACTCACATCATACTCACAATCGCCAATCCATTTTCGGCTACTAATGGGAGTAATATTCACTTTTCTTCTTATTTATTTTTCTTACGCCCATTAAGGACAATGTTTTGGATAAATGGGGGTGTTTATTTTGTGTTTATGAATGAAATTAAAAATTCTGTTTGCTTAAGTATTTGATTATGCCTGTCATTATAATGAACTTAATACAATAAAATTGGTTTTCTTAACTATGTAGTATATTCTTCGATTAATGTTTAATTTGTAAATCTTAAATTTAATTGGTAACTTCGGTCAAGGGTTATATATAATTTTAATGAATCCCATGCTATTTTCCTTGTTATTTTGATCGAGAATCATGCATTAATACTCGAGGTTATTAGGAAATTTGTTTAGTTTTAATATGATTAATACTCAAGTATTAATGTATGAGTCTCAATCAAAATAATAAATTAAGGCAAATAATGTAAAGGTAAGATGGAGCGTAAAACGCATTTGCCTAATTCAAAGGACAAAAAAGTAAAGAAGTGAGAAGGAGCATAAAATGCACTTACTGAATAGAAATGCAAGATGGAGCATAAAACGCACTCATAAAAAGGAATAGGTGTTGAATGGTTGATTTCTTAATGATTTTTGAGTATTAATTTGTGAAAATTTTGGTTAAAAATGAGGGGGAACGGCTCTTCACTTGGTAATTAATGGAATCTTAATGCTTTTTGAATTACAAGTTTTATATTAATTAGAGAATATAGTAGATACTTAAGTAAAAGTTATTATTATATCTTGTTTATTTTGGTGATAGAGTTTGGGCAAAGTTCATCGTCAATTTTAGCTTAAGGACAAGCAAATACTTAATTGTGAGAATTTTGATTAGTGTGAATTTTTATTATGTTTTAGTGATTGTTTGGTGTTATTTTTAAGTTAATTTATGTTCATTTTTGTTTTAGATGGGTTAATTATATGTGATTTATTATTTGTAGATGTTGTGAGTCATTTATAAGGATCAGATAGTAAAGAACTAAAGATTCGAGAGGTTCATAGTAGAATTTAGAGGAAGTCTTCGATACAGGCGAGGACACGGCCATGTTGTAGGCCGTCTAGTCTTTTGGAGGAAAATAGGGGCTTAGACACGGTTAAAGACACAGCCATGTAGCTGGTCATGTAATTCATTGGAGAAATTTCATAGTTTGAACACGGATCGAAACACGCCCGTATGTTGAGCCTTGTACTTTACTACCATAATTATATACCTTATACAAGGGTTGGGACAAGGCCATGTAGAGGTTCGAGTTAATGATCCTAGTCAAGACACGCTTATGTACAAAAAAGGACATGGTCGTGTATGAGCAAGAGTTGGGATGGAATCAATTTCTTTTGATGTTTATCAAAGGGGAATTCAAGGAGAATTATAAAAGGAGAGTTGGAATAGACAAGGGGGAGGATTTTCAGGGATTTGTAGCAGGAAAAGAGAATTCTAAAGCACTTTAGAGGATCAAGGAGTGAAGATTGAAGATTGGGAATTGCAAGAGATAAATTAATTTCTCTTCTTCTTTTTAATTTCTTATAATTGGTGATAGATTCTCTTTATATTCTATTAGATATAGTTTTTGTCATGATAGGCTAAGTTTTTATTCATTAGGGGTTAAAAATCTGAACATGAATTAGTTTAATTTTCTTTTTAATTAATTCTTTGTTTATGCAAGTTCTGTTTATTGAGCTTAATGCATGCTGTTAAGTGATCAACTTTAGTATGATTATAATTAAAATTAAGCATTGCGAGATGATAATTTTGGTTGAACTATAAATATAAATCTAAGTTAATTCAAATTTAGAGATAAATTGAGTTGATTAAATTCCATAAGAGTTGAGCTTATAATTTATAATCCTATTGGTTAGGGTTTAGTAATTACAATGAGAGTTAGATTACAAAATCTTGAATTTATTGTTATGAATTAATTTAATTAACTTTGAAAGAAGTTAATTAGGACTTAAGATGACTTGAGGATTGCATGAACATTTGAATTATAGAAGAAATTAACTAATGAATGTGAAGTGAATTGATTCCTAATGATTAATAGGTAATTAGTTGTTGAATTGTACATTACTTTATATTAGTTTTTATTCTTAGAAGTAGCAATTAAAACATTGAAAAATTTGTAGCCTTAAACAATTAGAAAGAAATTGATAGGTGATTAGATCATAATCTCTGTGGGAACGATATCTTTATTATACTACTTGTCGATTATGTATACTTGCGGATTACACAAAAACGACTGTAAAAATTATGCAAGTCATTTTAAAAATATTAGGAACTAATTTTCTAAATATTAAAAGTGACATTTAAAAATTGTAGAAATTAAATTGGATATTTTGCTACATATCAATAAAAATATTTAGGGAAAAATATAAAAAAAATACCTTGTGGTTTCAACCAAAATCACTTTTGGACCTGTGGTTTTAGCCCTAATATATTGGTACTTGTGCTTCAAACTGTTAACAAAAATGGCAAATTAACTAACACTGTTACTGATGCTGACGTGGCCAAGGGCAATTTTGTCTACCCACTCAATGCATCCAACGTGGCCAAAAACAATTAGGGGGGAATGCTAGGTATATAAATGGCTAATAAATCCCTAAATCTCTAGATGAAAAAAATCCCTAAATCAAACTAATTCCTTTGAAAACATATACATTGGCTATTGAAAATTAACTTTTATTCACTGCATAAAACATGACATCATTATGGCAAAGTAGCAGGGCGTCAACATCACAATCTAATAGGAAGACTTGTAATTGTGGTTTGCCATCTCCTATGAAGACATCATCAACTCCGGTGAATTATGGATGAAAATTCGATAGCTGTGGAAAATTTAAAGAAACAGGTAGGCGTGGGTGCAAATTTTTTGAATGGGTTGATCGTCCATATATAGGAACTGAGAATTAAGTTAATTTGAATCAATGGGAGGAAGAAATGGTTCTGTGGCAAGTAAGAGAAGTAGAGATGATTGATGAATTTAATCAGTTAAAAGAGCTATTTATTTTAAATGAGAAGGAATTGAGTGCATACAAGAATGAGGTAGCTAAGCTAAACTTAGAGCTGAAAAAATATGAAGAGAAAGATAGCTTTAAATTCAAATGTAATTGCAAGAAATTTGTAGCCTTATTTTTGTTAATTGTTTTTATGTTATATGTTGTTAGTGGGAATGGAAAAAGGACTAGATGTGGTCAAGGGATGTTGTATGTGCCTTAAAAAGAAAGCAGTGTATTATGTATTAAAAGTGTTTGTGAAAATGCCTCAATGAAACGACTATGTTGTTTGTTAAAATAAATTTGTAGTATGTCAACTATTTTATCCCACTTGCACCTAAAATATACTAAGTAGTTAAATATACAAATATACAATGCAAAGTAGCTAGTTCATACATGTCAACACATGAAAGAAATTATAAGGCAATTGAAAACATGCAACAAAATCAGGAACCAATTATAAGGCAATTGAACTATTTTATGTAAGAAATAATAAACAAGAATCCTAAAGATTTCCAAAGTAGCATCAAATTAATATTCTGATAAAGCAATATTCAGAATACAAAATTAGTGATACTTAGCACCTATTTTAAGAAAATAGACTTCAACATAACAAAATCAAAGGTGTTTTTAATAGTTTACACCCTCATAATTGTACTAAAAAATAAATAAACAATACATATAATATTGCAAAAAACATCAGCGATCTATTGTGTCGATGCTCTTGAATCTATTATCTTTTTTTTTTTCATAAAAGGTGCAGCTGCAAAAGATGCAAGCTCAGTTGCCCTCTTGAAATTTTGGTAAGATGAAGGGGGTATGTCACCTGAAAAAGAAGTGGACCTTTTTACACTTTCTTTAAACTTTACAGCAAATGAAATTGTAGAATTCCTGTAAGTAGGTGTGCTAGCATTGGCAACCTGTTGTGTCTGAGGCCTTGGAGGCTTGAACTGACCTCCATGAGTCTGAAAGCAAGTAAAATTTGATTAATATTAGATCTGAATTTCCAACAAAAACTATTAACTATATTTATTTTACTTTAGATGTCACAGGTTGACCTGCTAATCTTATAAAACCATTATTTATTCCAAGAATAGTTGGTGTTGGGTGAGAGAAATTATGAACAGGTTGAGTTGCTTATTGTACAACTTTATCATGCCTACCATCATGTCTGACAGTATTTTTATATGTTGCTTGGGATGTATTCTGAGCAGTTTGTGGCTCTTGTGATGCAGACTGTGGCTGTTATGATGCATCTAATTTTCTAACACTTCGTTCCCTTCTTCTCGTAGCTCTTATGCCAACACCCTTATTAATAAGTGACATTTACACAACATAAGCAAGTTATATGGAATGTATAATGAGTAAAATAACTAATAAGTGAATCTATAATGAAAACATACATGGGATGTGCCTGCTCCACTAGCTTTCTGTTTATGCAACCTATTTCTTCTTTACCATGCTATTTCACCAGTGATAGAGGCTTTGCAGCCCCTCGAATTGTGACCCCTTTGTTTGCAATTACCACCACATCTAGAAGTCTTATATCAGTTCTTAGGCTCATCTAGATTTCGAATCCTTTTTTTTCTTGGTCTGCTAGTTGGTTTCCTCACAATATTAGGATAGACATTAGGAAAATCAGTCCTTTCATATTCTACCTTGCTTGGTATAGGATACATTATATGCTTGTATACATCCAAATATGTAGCTTTTGAGTAATATGGATGGACATAGTCTTCAGGTCTCTCCCTATTTGTCCAAATTACACTCACAACATATTTGTAGGGCATTCCTGCTAAGTCCTAGTATCTTCAACTGCAGCTTCTCTTACCCAAGTCAACTACATTTTGTGTGTCACCAAAGTCAACTTTATATCTCATTTCACCCGCTGGAGTGCAAAAACAATCATTGCTGTCCACCTTATTCTTCTCTAGAATCTCTTGAGCATTTGGGAAAATATCACCTCTATAATTTTTCATTGCAGTTGCCTTAATATAAATCCTCTTCATTAACCTCCTTCGAATCCATTCTAACATACTTAAGATTGGCATATCTCTTGCAACTTTTATATATAAGTTGAAAGACTCACATATATTGTTCTGAATTGCATTAGATTTGGGTATGATCTGAGAAAAAAGCTCATGCCCATATTGCAGGATCCTTTTGCATTAACCAATCATGTGCTTTGACATTAAAATCCTTTAATTTATCCATATGATATTGCCAGCTCTTTTTGCTTCATGTGCCAGCTGCTGCCCAAAACATCTTTTTGTACATTAAATCTGAGAATTGTAGCCTGAAATTCTCAGAAATATGCTTCCCATAGTGTCTATGTTCAACACCAGGAATCATCTTCTTAAAAGCTTCCACAAGTCCCTATCACAACAACCAATAACCATTTGTTACAATATTAAATGAAAGAATTCATATTGAGTTTTTGAAAGATATAATATGTATTTGCATTACCTTCTGCTGATCTGACATAAAGACCCACTTTGTTTCAACAGGTGATCCAAAATCTTTAAATAGTAGTTGTAGAATGTTAGTAATGTGCCCTAGGCCAATTGTATTATGGCTATATTGTGACTTTGTTTATTTTTACATCATTATAATAAAGAGGCATTTTATCATATTGATTCTGTTAAATTCCATGAATGTTTAACTCTGTCTTAGATCATCAAGTGTGTGACTTGATAGCAAAACTCTTAGATGACAAATGAGTTATATTCTAAATCATTCCTAGTCAGTCATTATTATGAAAAAATAATGAATAAAGACTAGTATAAGGTTGACTAATGATCATGTTTTACTAATCATGTATACGAGATACAAAGTCAAGTCATAGATAAATAGGATATACTGGATTGACCCACTATGAGAATACTATATGGATAATTGTCATAAGTTATTCTCAACACAATGATGTTATTATAGTTCTCTAACCTGAGATCATCATAGTGTCCAACATAATGAGTTTTATATTTTGACACATTCTAATATTATCTTTAATCTTTAACATGATGATATAATAGATTATGGTTGGATATAAAATGAATCATGTGAGGAGTATGAGTGATCAAGAATGAATTTGTCCCTCACTAATCATGAGGAGGATATCTATGGGCCCCTTGATAAATTAGACTGAATATAAATGCATGGTCATGCTTGAAATCAGTTGATAAGGAGTTATCAATTTTAGTCTAATTAAGATCGAGAAACAATATAATTAAATTGTTAAGGATGACATAAACCATGCCTTATGTTCAATCGAAGATATCATGTGACAAAAGGACTATAATATTTATTGTGAAATATGTTATATCGGATTAACGATCTTCAAATAACTTGGGTAGTCATAATGTCTTGCTAGAGGCCACTTATGACTTATGGGCTACCAATGAGATTGGAGGCCCATTGCCAACGTTATGTGAACCTACAGGGTCACACACATAGAACAGGCCTAAAACAAATATTGGGCTTATTAGCCCAATAAGATATTTTCTCTATTATGTGTATATATTTATAATTTATTTATGGTTAATTTTATC